>PVKM010012899.1:0-31019 GCA_004027735.1 Carollia perspicillata | reverse complement strand
TAATTACATTAGCCAAGATTAAAATGAAGGAGAGAATTCTAGAAGCAGCAAGAGATAAGGGGACAGTTACCTACAAAGGAGTTCCCATCAGACTGTCAGCTGATTTCTCAAAAGAGACCTTACAGGCAAGAAGGGGCTGGAAAGAAGTATTCCAAGTCATGAAAGGCAAGGACTTACATCCAAGATTGCTCTATTCAGCAAAGCTTTCATTTAGAATGGAAGGGCAGATAAAGTGCTTCTCAGATAAGGTCAAGTTCAAGGAGTTCATCACCACCAAGCCCTTATTGTATGAAATGTTAAAGGGACTTATCTAAGAAAAAGAAGATAAAAAATATGAACAAAGAAAGGACAGCAAACTCACAGTTATTAACATTCACACCAAAAACAAAAGCAGACCAAGCAGTCACCTAAAACAGGTGCAGAGCTACAGAAATGGAGATTACGTTGAAGGTTAGCAATAGGAGAGTAGGAGGAGGAGGGGGAGGAGAAGGTACAGAGAATAAGTAGCATAGAAGGTGGGGAGAAAATAGACAGGGAGAGGGGCAAGAGTAGTGTGGGAAATGTAGAAGCTAAAGAACTTATGACGCATGGACATGAACTAAAGAGGGGGAGTGTGGGTGGGAGGGTTGTGCAGAATAGAGGAGAATGAAGGGGGGGAAATGGGACAACTATAATGGCATAATCAATAAAATATATTAAAAGAAGTAAGAACATAACTAAAATGATGAGACTTAAAGAGATGGAGAGAACCATAAGATACGCAAGAGAAAAACAGGTAGTTACCTACAAGGGAGCACCAATTAGACTGTCATCTGATTACTAAACAGAAATAGTCCAGCCCAGAAGGGAGTGGCATAAAATATTCAAGCTGATGAAAAGTAGGGACCTACAATCAGGGAAACTTTACCCAGCTAAGCCATCAGTTAAAACAGAAGGAGAAATAAAGAGCTTCCCAGACAAGAAAAGCTAAAGGAGTTTGTAAACACCAAATCAGTAGTATAACAAATGTTAAACAGCTTGCTTTAAGAAAAAGAAAAACAGAAAGAAAAATAAGCATAGGAAAACAATGTAACAATAAAATGGCACTACATACGTATCTATCAATGATCACCTTAAATGTAAATGGCTTCAGTGCTGCAGCCAAAAGACAAAGAGTAGTTGACTGGATAAGATAACAAGACTCATATACATATTCTGCCTCCTAGAGACCAAACAGACAGAAAGATACACACAGACTATAAAAGTAAAGGGATGGAAAAAGATATTTCATGCAACTGGAAAAGAAAAAAAATGCAGGGGTAGAAGTACTTATATCCAACAAAATGGACTTTAAAACCAAGGTGATAGTAAGAGACAAAGAAGGACATTGCATAATGATAAGGGGAACAATCCAACAAGAGGATCTAACCCCAGTAAACATTTAAGTACCCAACATAGGAGCACCAAAATATGTAAAGCAAATCTTGATGGACCTAATGTGAGAGTTCAACAGAAATATAGTCACAGTAGAGGATTTTAACACCCCCTTAACTTCAATGGATAGATCTTCCAGGCAGAAAACCAACAAGGAGACAATGGCCTTAAGCAACAAACTAGATCAGACAGATTTAATTATCTTTAGAGCATTTCACCCCAAAGCAGCTGAATATACATACTTTTTAGGGATACATGGAACATTTTCTAGGTTAGACCACATGTTAAGATGCAAAACAAGTTTCAACAAATTTAAGAAGGGTGAAATCATATCAAGTATCTTCTCTGACCACAATGCTATGACACTAGAAATCAATCACAAGAAGAGCACTGAAAAGCACGCCAACACATGGAAGCTAAATAACATGTTATTAAACAATGAATGGGTCAACAACAAGATCAGGAAGAAATCGAAAGATACCTTGAAACAAATGAAAATGAGGACAAGACAATTCAAAATACGTGGGATACAGGAAAAGCAATCCTAACAGGGAAATTCAGAGCATTACAGGTCTATCTCAAAAACACAAGAAAAAGCTCCAATAAACAATCTAACTTCACACTAAAAGGAACTTGAAAAGGAAAAACAAACAAAGCCCAATGTGAGTAGAAGGAAGGAAGTAATTAAGATCAGAGCAGAAATAAATGAAATAGAGTCTAAAAAATGATATAAAAGATCAGTGAATCCAGGAGCTATTTTTTAAAAAGATAAACAAGATTGACAAACCTTTAACCAGACTCATCAAGAAAAAAAGAGAAAGGACCCAAATAAGTAAAATCAGAAACAAAAGAGGAGAAATAGCAACAGACACCAAGGAAAAACAAAGGATTATAAAAACTACACTAATTAAGACAACGCACTACTGACAGCAGAGCAGATATATAGATCATCAGAATAGGCTTGAAAGTCTACAAATAAACTTATAGCCAATTGATTTTTGACAGGGATGCCAAGATAATTCAAAGCAGAAACAATAGCCTTTTAAATAAATAGTGCTCTGATAAATGTATATCTCTCCAACTAGAGGAATAAATTTGAACCTCTAACTCATATTGCATAAAATAATTATCTCAAAGTGGATAAAAGACCTAAATAAAAGAGCTATGGCTATAAAACTCAGAAGAAAATGTTGATGTAAATATTCATGACTTTGGATTAGGCAACAGCTTCTTAGACATGACACCTAAAACACAAGCAACCAATGAAAAAGTAGACTGGATTTCATCAAAATTTATAACTTTTGTGCAATAAAGGGTGCTATCAAGGAAGTGTCAGGGTAATCCACTATCTGCAAATTATATATCTGTATGCATCTAATATTCAGTACATACAGATGTATTACAACAAAACAAAAAAACAAACAACCCAATTAGAAAAAGGGCAAAGGACTCAAATAAGTGGCTCTCAAAAAAAGATATATAATGGCCAACAAGAGACGAGAAATGCTCAACATCATAGTCTTTAGGTAAATGAAAATCAAAGCCATAATGTGATATCACTTCAGACCCACTAGCATGGATATAACTTAAAAAAAGAAAAATAAGTGTTAGCAAGAATGTGGAAAAATGGAACTTTCATACACTGCTAATGGGAAAGTAAAATGATGCAGACACATTGGAAAACAATTTGGTAGTTCCTCAATAAGTAAAACACAGAATTACCATATTACTCTACATTTCTATTCCTAGATATATTCCCCAAAGAACTGAAATACAGGTGTTCAAATAAAAAAGTTGCATACATAAATCTTCAGAACACTATTCACAACTGCCAAATATCCATCAACAGATGAATGAATAGCAAAATGGTGCATATTCCTGCAATGGAATATTACTCAGCCATAAAAAATAATGTTGCATGTGTTAAAATCATTATGCTAAGTGAAAAAAGCCAAATAAAAAAGGCCATACATTGTATGATTCCATTTATATGAAACAGAATAGGCAAATTCATATAGACAAAAGAGATTAGTGATTGCCATGGGTATAGAGAGGGGGGATGTGGAGTGATTGCTTAATGGGTATGGGGTTCTCATATGGTGTGGTGAAAAAGTTGTAGAAGTACATGTTGGTGATGGTTATACAACATTTTAAATGTATTTAATGCCACTGAATTGTAAACTTTAAAATGGTAAGTATGCTATGTGCATTTTACAAGAAAAAGAAAAAGTAATGGAATAAAAAAATAAAAATAAATAAAAAGTAATGGAATATAGAGCAGTGTACAGTGAAGTGGAGGCAGAGTAGCTCTGCGAACTCCTCTCCACTTTCCCATAGAGGACCCCTGGCTGGCCACAGAGGGCAAGACACACAGATGCCCTCATGGCAGGTGAACCTGCAAGGTCATTATCATATGACAAAGGCTTTGCCGTAGTTCATCTCCTCCTTGTGTACTTTCCATTTGCCTTCTGGGATGGTGGAGGAATAAGTGGAAGCTACACTATCCACCTCTCAGAACCAATCTGGAATTACAACTAAATTGTACAGAAATCATCCAGAATAAACAACTAAACAATAGCTGGAGAGAAGTCTTATGACCATGGACAGACAGAAGAAACAGCTTCACCACCATGTGACTGGTATGGAGTGCACAGGAGATGTGAGAGGACTGGCTGGGCTCCCATGGATGGCAACTGAAGAGCTGGAGGAAAATTTAGTGGCTGGGGGTGCCCCCTGGGAAGTGTGGGATCTAAATTCCAAGCTGGTCTCTTCAGCTTATTGCACCAGAGCCTGAAATGTGCTCAGACAACATCCAGCTGTGAAAAGTGGCAGAGTTTCTCTCCATCAGTAAGATGGCTGGAGTCACACAGAGCCCTTTAAAGGGCCAATGCATAAAATTTCCTTTGAAGCCACTTATGCTGGGCTGCAGCAAAGAGGAGACAGAGTGGACTAGAGATGCTTGTGAGAGCCAGGGAACAGTGGCTTTGGGGAGAAAACTGAGGGAGCAGTCACTAGGATCCTGATGCTAAGTCAACCCCTATACTGCAGGAGCCATCCTGCTCAGGCAGACCACTCCCCTCCAAGAGGCATCAGCCTGATGGGAAGCAATAGACCCACCCACAGGAATTACTCTGCCCCACCCTTTGGTGCTTAAGCCTGACTGCTGATTACAGTGTGACTAGATTAACAACTGAAGGCATCAGCCATAGACTTGTGGATCCCTGGTAGTCTTGAACAGGCTGCTTAAGGCCAGACTGAGACACCATCTGTCATCACCAGAGGCAGATACAGAAAGGAAAAACAGTGGTAAATACTAGATGCTACCAAGACAAAATCCACTGTGGTTTTCTCCATGATTTACAATATTTTCCTCCCCACACAGTTTTTTAAGATTAATTTATTGTCCTTCAAGTTTGCACATATTAAGTCACTAGATTTTATGTTATAGTTTATTTCAATTCACATATTTTGCCCCTACTTTCTCTTACCCATTTTACCTTCTTCTTTCCTCTTATTATTGTCATTGTAAATTTTGTATTCTCTCTTGCTACGATTTGTTTCCATTATGTATTCTTACTATTTCTCCCTCACCCAGACTCTCAAAACAAATTTTCTTGTCAATGGCCATCTCATATTCTTTTTTCTGCTCTTAAAATACCCTTGTTCTCTTCCCACCTTTACCAATCATTGCTCATTGGTTGTCAATAGGGTGATTGTTCTTGCATTTCTTCAATTTCATCTCTAGACCTCCACTATTTTGGTATTTCAAATCTCAAATTTTATAGTTCACCTAATCTATTCCATTCTACCTCCCTTTTGCCCTTTCTTTTTTTGTCTCAAGTTTTAATTTTTCCCTGTTTATCCTGTTTTTCATTCCCAACTCTTAGTATTTGCTCTCCTGTTAGCATCTCAAATCACTTCCTTTTCTGCTAGACATCTCTTAAGCTTTTCTTCCTTTCCCTTTTCCCTTATTCCCATCCCACACATATTGATTTTACTTCATTTGTTGTTGATAGTGCCGTGGTGGATCTTTTTCTCCAATTTTGTTCCAATTTTTTATTTATTTACTTAGTTTTTCCTTTTTCTTTCTCTCTCTCACAATATTTTTTTAAATTTCTACTTAAACCTAATACTATACACTTCCCTTCTTTTGCTCCATTCTACCTTCCTCAGTTCCCTTTTTATTTCTGATGTAAATTTTACTTTCCTTCTCCTATTGCCTTGCCTTGATTCCCTACTCATTTTATTGCTCCTTCCTCTATGCTCTCAAAATTGTTTTTCTTTCAGTTAGTCTTCTCATATTGGTTTCAATTCTCTTAATGGTCTTAATCTCTTTATACCCTTATTAATATGGACTCACTGGTGGCTGATAATGTCATTGTGGGTGAGAGTTATTTTTGCAGGTGTGGGTTTGTTTCCTGGGCTGTGTGGTTTGTTCTGGCAGCACCTGCACAACAACATAGAAGACGGGGTGGGTGGACTGGCTCTCAGTCAGCCAGCTGGAGGGAAGGACCCCCTGAAGAATGACTAAACAATGATCAAAACTGAATTACAACCAGAGAGCCAACATAAATGGCATAAAGAACATCCCAAGAGTATCAAGTTCAGGAGATCAAGGAGACTTTACCACTGAATCACACAGATCTCCTAGCATAGAAGGTCTTTACATGAAGACAGGGAGTCAAAGCACATCAATCCAAGAAGTAACAATTGAGAACAGTTCCTAAAATGGGGAGAAAATGAATTAACCCCACGCAAAAGGAATGGAAGAATCCTCAGAAAGAGTGCTAAATGAGATAGAGGCAAGTAAACATTCAGTTCAAAATCATGGTTAAAATGAAGCTCAATGAGCTCAGTGAGAAATACAAAGGACTACGGAGAAGCAACAAGGAATTTCCTGTGAACTACATCAGCATGAAAAAGGACACAGAAACTATCAATAAGAGCCAGGAGGAAATGAAGAATATAATTTCTTTCCTTTTAAAAATATTTTATTTCTTTTTTTTTATTTTTAGAGAGAGGGGAAGGGAAGGAGAAAGAGAGAGAGAGAAATGTCAATGTGTGGTTGCCTCTCACATGGCCCCCGCCGGGGATCTGGCCTGCAACCCAGGTATATGCCCTGACTGGGAATCAAACTGTGACCATTGGTTCACAGCCCACGCTCAATCCACTGAGCTACACCAGCCAGGGCAAGAATATAATTTCTGAATTGAAGAACACAGTAGACGGAATTAAAAACAGGCTAGATGAAGCAGAGGATTGAATCAGTGAGCTGGAGGACAAAGTAGAAAAAAATTCCTAAGAGAGCAGCAAAACAAAAAGACTCAAAAAGAATGAGAGGGCTTAAAAGAGCTGCAGAACAACATGAAAGCTTTTAATAACCACATCATGGGAATACCAGAAGGAGAAGAGGAGGAAGGCATAGAAAACCTGTTTGAATATAAACAAGAACCAGGAAGAAATGAAAAATATGGTATCAGAAATAATGAATACAACAGAAGGAATTACAAGTAGGCTGGATGAAGCAAAGGACTGAATCAGTGAGCAGGAAGACAAGGTAGAAAGAAATACCCATGTGGAGCAGAAGCATGAAAAAAGACTCAAAAATGATGAGGACAGCTCAATGGAACTTGAAGGCGATATGAAACATAACATCCACTTAACAGGAATATCAGAAGGAGAAGAAAAGGAGCAAGGGATAGAAAACCTGTTTGAAAAAATAATGAGAGAAAACTTCCCTAACCAGCAGAGGGGAAAAGCCAGGCAAGTTCAGGAGGCATAGAGGGTCCTAGTCAAGAGGACCCCAAAAAGACCCACTCCGAGACACATCATAATTAAAATGCCAAATGTTAAAGGTAAGAGAGAATCTTAAAGGCAGCAATGGAGAAACAGATAGTAACATACAAGGGAGCTCCAATAAAAACAACAGCTGATTTCTCAACAGAAACACTACAAGCCAGAAGGGAATGTCAAGGAATATTCCAAGTAATGAAAAGCAAAGGCCTTCAACCAAGATTACTTTACCAAGAAAGGCTTTCATTCAAAATGGAATGTGAAATAAGGAGTTTCCCAGAACAGAAGGCTAAAATAATATACCTTCACCCAACCAGCATTGCAAGACATGCTAAAGGGACTTCTTTAAGATGATGAAGGTATAGAGTGACAGGGAAAGGAACACAGGTATGAAAGGAAAAAAATGACAATGAATAAGTACTTATCAATAGTAACCTTAAATGTAAATAGATTAAATGCTCCAATCAAAAGACATAGAGTAGATAAATGGATAAGAGAATATGACCCACACATATGCCGCCTACAACAGACCTACCTCAGAACAAAAGACCTACACAGACCAAAAGTAAAGGTGTGGAAAAAATATTCCAAGCAAACAGACAGGAAAAAAAAAAGCCGGGGTAGCAATACTTATTATCAGACAAAATAGACTTCAAAAGAAAAGCCATGAAAAGATACAAAGAAGGTCATTTCATAATTCTAGAGGAAAGAATCCATAGGAAGCTATAAATACTGTAAACATATATGCACACAACATAGGAGCACCCAAATATATAAAAAACATCTTGGAGGACTTCAAGAAAGATATAGAAAACAACACAGTTATAGTAGGGGATTTTAATGCTCCACTGTCAACAATGGACAGATCTTCCTAACAAAGAATGAAGAAGGACATTTTGGCACTGAACAACACACTACGTCAAATGGGCTTACTTGATGTATATGTAACCTTGCAACCCAAAGAAACAAAGTACACATTCTTTCCAAATGCACATGGAATATTTTCAAAGACAGCCACATGAGGTGACACGAAACAAGCCTCAACAAATTCAAGAATATTGAAATAATATCAAGCATTTTCTCAGATTACAATGGCTTGATTAGAAATCAACCTCAAGAATAAACAGAAAACATTCAATGACATGGAGACTGCATAACATGTTATTAAATAATAAATGGGTTAACAATGAGATCAAGAAAGAAATAAAAAAGTATCTGAAAACAAGTGAAAATAAACACACAACAACCTCAAACCTATAGAACACAGTGAAGGCAGTCCTGGAAGGGAACTCATAGCAATACAGGCCGACCTGAAAAATATAGAAATTTTTCAAATAAATGACCTAACACAACATCTAAAAAATCTAGAGGAACAACAACATAGCCCAGAGTAAATAGAAGGAAGGAAATAATCAACTTCAGAGCAGAATTAATTAAATGACACAGAGACTAAAACAGCAATCCAAAGGACCAATAAATCCAGGAGCTGGTTCTTTAAAAAGATAAACAAAATCAACAAGCCTTTAACTAGACTCATCAAGAAAAAAAGAGAGAACCCAAATTAATAAAATCAGAAATGAAAGATGAGAAAATACAACTGATACTACAGATACAAAGGATTGTAAGAGATTACTACAAACAATGATATGCCAAGAAATTTGAAACCTTGGGTGAAATGAACACATTTCTAGAAACATATAAACTTCCAAAACTTAAATAAAGAAGAAGCAGAAAGCCTGAATAGACCAATAGCAGCTAGTGAAATTGAAGCAGTAATCAAAAAAGCTCCCAACACCCAAAACCCTGGGCTGGGCAGATTCACAGGAGAATTTTACAAGACATTTAGAAAAGAGCTAACTCCAATTCTTCTCAAACTATTCCAAAGGATGAAAGAAGAGCGAAGACTCCCAAACTGTTTTTATGAAGCCAGTATCATCCTAATTCCAAAATCAGATAAAGACACAACAAAGAAAGAAAACTACAGGCCAATATCGCTGATTAACATAGATGCTAATATCCTCAATAAAATACTGGCAAACTGCATCCAGCAATACATGAAAAAGATCATAAACCATGATCAAGTGGGATGCAATTCAGGGATGCAAGGATGGTACAATATACACAAATCAATCACTGCAACACACGACACAAACAATACAAAAGACAAAACCACAGGATCATATCAACAGATACTGAAAAAGCATTTGAAAAAGTTCAGCACTCATTTATGATAAAAAGCACTTAGCAAAGTAGAAATACAGGGAGCATTCCTCAACATGACAAAGCACATATATGAGAAACCTACAGCCAACATCATACTGAAAGAGCAAAAACTAAAAGCTTTCCCTGCTAAGATCAGCCACAAGACAAGGATGTCCTCTTTCACTACTTCTATTCAACATAGTATTGGAAGGTCTAGCCACAGTGGTCAAACAAGAAAAGAAATAAAAGGCAACCAAATTGGAAAGGAGGAAGTAAAACTGTCATTGTTTGCAGGTGACATGATAGTGTACATAGAAAAGCCTATAGACTTGACAGAAAAACTACTTGACCTAATAAATGAATTTGGCAAAACAGCAGGATACAAAGTCAACATTCAGAAATTAAAGAAATTTTGGTATACCAACAATGAAATATCAGAAACAGAAATCAGGAAAAAAAAACTCATTTACTATAGCTACAGGAAAAATAAAATGCTTAGGAATAAACTTAACCAAGGAGGTAAAAGACCTTACTCAGAAAATTACAGAACACTGAAGAAGGAAATTAAGTAAGTGCAAATAAATGGAAGCATGTACTGTGTTCATGGATCAGAAGAATTAACATCATTAAAATGTCCATACTCCTGAAAGCAATCTATAGTTTCAATGCAATCCCTATCAAAATATCGATGATATATTTCACAGATACAGAACAAATATTTCAAAAATTTATATGGAATAATAAAAAACCCCAAATAGCCTAAGCAATTTTGAGAAAGAAAAACAAAGTAGGAGGGATCACAATACCTTATATCAAACTCTATTACAAGGCCATTGTAATCAAAACAGCCTGGTATTGGCATAAAAACAGGGACATAGACCAATGGAACAGAATAAAGAGTCCAGAAATAATTCCATGTCTCCATGGTCAATTAATATTTGAAAAAGGGGACAGAAGCATAAAATGGAATAAAAACACCCCTTTCAACAAACGGGGCTAGGGGATCTGGAATTGTAAGTACAATAAGACAATGAAACTATACCACCAACTTACACCATATACCAGAATAATCTCAAAATGTATAAAAGATATAAACATAAGCAGTGACACCATAAAAGTCCCAGAAGAAAACATAGGCAGTAAAATTTCAGATATCCCATGCAGCAATATTTTCACCGATACATCCTTGAAGGCAAGGTAAATACAGGAGAGAATAAAGAAATGAAACTATATCCAATTAAAAAGTTTATACACAGCTAAAGAAAACATCAGCAAAATGAAAACATAACCAATGTTATGGGAAAACATATTTGCCAATTATACCTCAGACAAGGCTTTGGTTTCCCAAATATATAAAGAACTCACATGAGTCCACACCAGGAAGACAAACAATCCAATTAAAAAATGGGCAAAGGACCTGAGCAGACAGTTCTCCAAGGAGGACAGACAGAGGGCCCATAGACATATGAGAGGATACTCAACATCACTAGGTATCAGAGAGATGCAAATTAAAACCACAATGACATAGCACCTCATACCAGTCAGAATGGCCATCATTAACAAAGTCAACAAACAGTAAGGGCTGGCAACACCATGGAGAAAAGGGAACCATAGTACTGTTGGTAGGAATGCAGACTGGTGCAGCCACTGTGGAAAACTGTATGGAATTTCCTCAAAAAACTAAAGATGGAACTGCCTTTTGATTCAGCAACCCCAGTGCTAGGATTATATTCTAAGAATCCTGAAACACCAATTCAAAAGAACCTATGCACCCCAATGTTCATAGCAGCGTTCTTTACAGTAGTAGCTAAGTGCTGGAAACAGCCTAAATGCCCATCAGTAAATGATTGGATCAAAGAAATGTGGTACATTTACACAATGGAATACTACACAGCAGAAAGAAAGAAGGAGCTCCTACCCTTCATGACAGCATGGATGGAACTAGAGAGTATTCTGCTAAGTGGAATAAGCCAGGTGATACTTTTATCAAATACCATATGATCTCACCTATAACAGGTACATAATGAATGAAAAAGACAAACAAGCAAAATAGAACCAGAGGCATGGAAACAAGGAACAAACTGACAGGGACTAGAGGGGAGGTTTGAGGGGGACAAGGGAAGAAAGAAGGGGAAGGGCCTATTTAAAGAACAAGTATAAATAACCCATGGACATGGACAACAGGGTGGAGATTGACTGTGGAAGGTGGGTGGGCAGGGCATGAGAGACCAATGGGGGAGAATTGGGGCAACTGTAATAGATTAATAATAAAATTAAATTCATAAATTAAATAAAAAAGAAAAAGTAATGAAATGTAAAACAGAGTTGTCTTACCAAAGCTAGCCTTATAAAGTGGTTAAAGAAACTAATAATACAAAAATACAAAATATGAAACATTTAAAAAATCGAAGTTAAATCTATTGATTACAGACAAAGAAAAAATGCTACAAAAAAATTAAAGTTCTTTAATGTTAGGGAAAAATACAAGATCTAGGCCAAAAGGAGCTAATATAATTAGTTATTAGTTGGTATGTCTCCTCTTTTATAGGTGCAGGGTTTTTCAAGAAGTGCAGATCCCAGCAAGACTCAATTACTGTCCAATGCCTAGAATCTACTTCATAGCCCAAAAATTTCCTTCAGCTCAATTCATTTCCCAGCACAAAAGAAATGGCTCTTTGAAGTCAGGAAGGGCAGAAAAGCAGAATTGTATTCTAGCTCCCCATTCAGGTCAACACATTCATTTTCCTTACTCTCGTTTTCTCTGGACTTCTAAAGGTTCTAGGAAAAGGCCAGATACTTACTTGTTTGTAGTGGGGTCGATGTCCAGCAGAGGGAGATGTTAGGTTATCCTAGATTCTGCAGTAACATGGAATTGTAAACATGACTAATATTTTTAAATTAGAGCATCTTAAAAACTGGGTTAAGTTATTGAAATAAGTCTAAACTTTACCATTCTCACCTGAAATTAAATAGATTAATACATTTTTTACAGTTATCCATTTAAAATGTGAACATTTCCAAATTCTATTTAAAATATTCATCTTGGCTCTATCCTCAATTTAGAATACAGGAAATTAACTAAAAAATTTTTAATTATTTTATTTATTTATTTTTAGAGAGAGGGGAAGAGAAGGAGTAAGAAACGGAAAGAAACATCAATGTGTGGTTTCCTCTCATGTGGACCCCACTGGGCACCTGGCCCACAACCCAGGCTTGTGCCCTGACTGGGAATTTAACTGGCAACCCCTTGGTTCACAGTCTGTGCTCCATCCACTGAGCTACCACAGCCAGGCCTAAATTTTTTGTTAGAAAACTAATTGTGTTTTATTTGCTTGGATATTGCCATTATAGCTATATTATATATTTTATTTTTGGTAGAAAAATATGCAAATACCTCTAAAATCACCCCAAATACTTGAAAAAATATTACAGTGATATCTTCCCCACAATTTCAATACCTACTTTCCTTTATTTATCTATATGTTTTAAAAAATATTTCATTTATTTATTTTTATAGAGAGTGTAAGGAAGGGAGAAAGAGAGGGAGACAAACATCAGTGTGTGGTTGCCTCTAATGAGCTACCCTACTGGGGACCTGGCCCGCAACCCAGGCATGTGCCTCAACTGGGAATCGAATCTCCCAACTAGGAGTGACCCTTTGGTTTACAGGCTGTACTCAATCAACTGAGCTACACCTGCCAGGGCTATTTATCTATATTTTAGAAAGTCATTACACTGTATCTATTTTCCTTACTAACTCTAAACTATCTAAAAAAATGTAAATCTGATATTTACCTTTAATAATTCTTGAAAGTACTTGATAGCTGCACAATCACAGCATATAATGCTCCTTCAATATTCACAATTTCCTAGACTGTAAGAGGACAAAGTATGAGATAGAAGAGAAGCAATGATTTCATGACTATAATTTTCTAAAATTATGTCATTGCCTTGGCTGGTGTGGCTCAGTAGATTGAGCACTAGCTGGCAATCAATGAATCTCTCACACATTGATGTTTCTCTCTTTCTCCCTCCCTTCCCCTTTCTCTTAAAAGTAAATAAATGAACTCTTTAAAAAAATAAAATAATGTCATTATACAAAAGATAGTCATTATACAAACACATCTGTAATATTACTCATAATTTTCCCACAGTTCATACAAGTTTTTTTAAACTTCAGTGATATAATTTAATAACATAAAATTCATCCATTTAAAATTAAATAAAACTTAGTGGTTTTTATTATATTTGTATCACTTATAACACATTTGTTGCCTTAAATAGAAACCTCATATCTATTGGCAGACACTACCTTAGTCCACTGGGGCTGCTTTAACAGAATACCATAGACTGGGTAATATAAATAACACAAATTTCTGTTTTGGGCGCTGGGAAGTCCAAGATCAAGGTGCCGGCAGATTCAGTGTCTGGTGAGGGATGCTTCATGGTCCATAGACAGCCTTCTTCTTGCTATAACCTTACTTGTTGAAAGGGGTAAGGGAGCTTGCTGGGGCCTTTTTTATAAGGGCACCCATCCCATTCGTAAAGGCTGCTCCAACCTCATGACCTAATCACCTTCCAAATGTCCTACTTTCAAATATCATCACACTGGAGATTAGATTTCAACATATGAATTTGGTGTAGGACACAAACTTTCAGTATATAATACACCCCATTATCTGTCACTCTATCTCCATGAGCCCTAGACAATCACTTAACTACTTTGTCTTTATAGATTTGCCTGTTTTTGTGTATTTTCATAAATGGAACCATAAATATGTGCTCTTTTGTGACTGGATTATTTCACTTTGCATTATGCTTTTGAGGTTTGCCCACATTTCTATATATTCACTTCTTCATTGTTTTTCTTGGGGGGTGGCAAACAGTGTTCCATTATATGGAAATAGCATATTTTATTTATTTATTAATCCACTGACATTTGGGATGGCTCCACTTTTGGCTATTATGAATAATGCTATGAACATTGCTGTGCAAGTTTTTGGGAGGACAGGTTTTCATTTCTCTTAGGTATACTCAGGAGTAAAACTGGTCAGTCATATGGTGTTTCTCTGTTTAGATTTCCGAGGAACTGCCAAATTGTATTCCAAAGTGGCTACACTATTTATAGTCCAGTCAGCAGTGCATGTTTTAATCCTCCACACCCTCACTTGTCTATATCTTATTATAGCCATTTTAACATGTGTGAAGTAGTATCTCATTGTGGTTTTGGTTTTTCTTTTTCCCAAGAGAAATATATTTTATTTTTTATAAAGATTTTATTTATTTTTTAGAAAGAGGGAAAGGGAGGAAGAGAAGGAGAGACACATCAATGTGTGATTGCCTCTTGCATGCCCCCTACTGGGGACCTGGTCCACAACCAAGGCAATTGCCCTGACTAGGAATTGAACCAGCAACCCTTTGGTTCACAGGCCAGCACTCAATCCACTGAGCCACATTAGCCAGGGCTCATTGTCATTTTGATTTGAATATGCCTAATAACTAATGACATTAAGCATTGTTGCATGTTGTTATTACCCATTCACATACTTTTCTGGGGAGAAATATTTAGGAGAAATATGTATTTGGATCCTGCCACTTTTAATTAGGTAGACTTTATTATTGAGTTTTAAGCATTTTTTTATATATTCTGGGTACAAGATACTTATCAGAAATAGTATATGCAAATATTTCCTCCCATTCTGTGCATTTTCTCTCCACTTTCTTAGTGGTCCCATTTGAAGCAGTTTTAAATTTTGATGATGTTAAATTTAAGTTTTTTATTTATCGTTTTCGCTTTTTACATAGCTACAAAATCACTAACTTAAGGTCGTGAAGACTTCTTCCTATAATTTGTTTAGGAGTTTTAAAGTTTTATATATTACATTTAGGTTTGTAATTCATTTAATTTCTATATATGATTGACATAGAGATCCAACCCAATTCTTTCACATGTGATATCCAGTTGTCCCAGAGCCACTTTCTGAGAAGACTATTCCTTCCCCATTGAAACGGTCTTGGCATCCTTGTTGAAAATCAAATTGACCCTAGATGAGTGGGTTTATTTCTAGACTCTCAATTCTATGCCATCGGTCTATATGTATCCTTATGCTAGTACAACATGGTCTCATTATTGTAGCTTTTTAAAGTATACTTATTGATTATGCTATTACAGATTTCCCAATTTTCCCCCTTTATGCCCCCTCTGCCCTGCACTCTGAATCCTCCAGCATTCACCCCATTTAGTTCATGTCCATGGGTTGTACATATAAACTCTTTTAATTCTGTGTCCTATAACACTCTTGAACACTTCCCATCTATTTTATGCCTACCAATTATGCTTCTTATTCCCTGTACCTTTTCCTCCCTATTCCCCCCTCCCCATGGAAATCCCTCCATGTGATGTCCATTTCTGATTCTATTCCTGTTCTAGTTGTTTGCTTGGTTTTGTTTTCATTGCTTTCCTTTTTTTTAAGGTTCAGTTGTTGATAGTTGTGAGTTTGTTGTCATTTTACTGTTCATAGATTTTTATGTTTTTCAACTTCTTAGGTAAGTCCCTTTAACATTTCATATCATAAGGACTAGGTGATGATTAATCCCTTTAACTTCATCTTATCTGGGAAGCACTTTATCTGTTCTTCCATTCTAAATGAAAGCTTTGCTGGATAGAGTAATCTTGCATGTAGGTCCTTGCCTTTCATTACTTTGAACACTTCTTTCTAGCCCCTTCTTGCCTGCAAGGTTTCTTTTGAGAAATCAGCTGATAGTCTTATGGGCACCTCTTTGTAGGTTACTCTCTCCTTTCCTCTTGCTGCTTTTACGATTGTCTCTTTATCTTTAATCTTGGGTAATGTAATTATGATGTGCCTTGGTGTGTTCCTCTTTGGGTCCAACTTCTTTGGGACTCTCTGGGCTTCAAGGACTTCCTGGAAGTCTATTTCCTTTGTCAGGTTGAGGAAGTTTTCCTTTATTGTTTGTTCAAATAAGTTTTCAATTTCTTGCTCTTGTTCTTCTCCTTCTGGAACCCCTATAATTCAGATACTGGAACGTTTAAAGTTGTCCCAGAGGTTCCTAAGCCTCTCTTCATTTTTTTTTGAATTCTTGTTTCTTCTTTCTGTTCCAGTTGGATGTTTATTTCTTCTTTTTGTTCCAAATCATTGATTTGAGTCCTGGTTTCCTTCCTGTCACTGTTGGTTCCCTGAATATTTTGCTTTATTTCACTTTGGGCAAACTGCACTTGTTTTTTTAATTTTGTGATCAAGCTCAATCAGTTCTGTGAGCATTTTGATTACCAGGGCTTTGAACTCTCCATCAGATAGGTTGGCTATCTCCTCATTGCTTAGCTCTTTTTCTGGAGTTTTGATCTGTTCTTTCATCTGGGCCATATTTCTTTGTCTTGGTGCACCTGTTAAGTTGTAAGGGGGAAAGGCCTTAGGTGTTCACCAGAGCAGGGCAACCCTCTTTGCTGTGTTGTGGTGCTGTCTGTGGGGGAGGGGTCAGAGAGGGAACAATGCAGCTCGCTTGCTGGGCTCTATCCCCTTTCCAACAAACTCTCACATGAGACTGGGAGTTTCTTCCACTGTGGCAACCCCCACTGTAGTCCACCATCAGCTGAGTCTCAGTTTTCCATTCAGGCAGCCCTGCCTGTGTGGTCCACCACCTTGCCATAGGTTGTCTCCATCTGCCTGTCTTACCAGTCTGGTTGACTGTGTCTTTAATTCTTTGGTTGTCGGAGTTCCATACAGTTTGATTTTCTGGCACTTCCCATTGTTTATTGATTTCAGTTTGATTGTTATCCTCCTTTTGGTTGTGCAAGGAAGCAAAGGGTGTCTACCTATGCCTCCATCTTGGCCAGCAAGCACTCTGTAGCTTTTTATTAAACTTTGAAATTGGGAATTGTGACGTCTCCAATTCTGTTTTCCCAGGGTTGTTTTGGTTATTTATGGTGCCTTGCATTTCCATTTTAATTTTATGATCACCTTGAATATTTCTGCAAAATGCCAGCTAGGAGTATACAGGGATGCACTGAAACTATAGATCAATTTGGGAAGACTTCTCATCTATGATATGAAACGTCTGTGCATTTATTTGATGTACTTTTACTTTCTTCAAATGTTTTGATATCCTACATTGATATTAACCCAACCTTGCATTACTTGGATAAACCTCAGTTCATCACGAAGTATAATCCTTTTTATATGTTGTGGGATTTGACTTGCCAGTATTTTCTTGAGTTTCTTTAATGTGTAGGTTGTTTTTCATCAAAGTTGGGGCATTATCAGACATTATTTCTTCAAAGATTTTTCTGTCCCTTTGTCTCCTCCTATTATACCCATTATGACTTTTTGTGTACTTAATGATGTATCACATTTCTCTGAGGCCCTGAGCATTTTTTCTTTACTCTTTTCAAGTCCAGAATTTCCATCTGGGGTTTAGGCACTCTATACTTTACTGATATTTCCTTTTTGATAAGTCATTGCTATCATACACTCCTTTAATTTAAACATTGCTTACATTCTTTGAACATATTTATAATAGCTGCTTTAAAGTCCTTGTCTACCAAGTTCAATTTCAACATCTGATCCCTGTCAAAGGCAATTTCTACTGTCTTTTTTTCCTGTGTATGGGTCACATGTTCCTGTTTCTTTGCATATCTCATAACTTTTTACTTATCTGGACAGTTTAGGTAATATATTGTAGCAGCTTTGGATACTGATTGTCCCTGCTGTGAGGTTTGTTGCTGTTGTTTAGTAACTTGGCTGGTCTAAATCTGTGAAATCTATCCCCCAACAAGTGTGCAACCTCCAATTTTCCTATTAAATTTTTTCTTATTTTTATCTGTAAACCTGGCTTCCTAAGGGTCATCCCTTGGTCAGTAGTTTAGCCATCAGCCACTGATTGATCAGCATTGTGATTAAGCCATTGAATCAATGAGATTTTCATTTATTGCTGTTTGTTATCTGTGGCTTAGATACTGCTTTTACACTTCAGGAACTTTATAGGTTTGTCCTACATTTAGTCAAGGATTAATAGCAAAAGTTTCCTCTCCAGTTGCTCCTGTGAGAGTGTGGCCTTAGGTATGTGCACATTCTTCCACATCACCAGGTTTTCTTTGCTATCTCTTTCTCTGATCTCCCTGATAAGCCCTCTGGCTGGTTTGGCTCTATTGGTATCATGCCATGCTTTTGGCCTCTACTAATTGCTAGCTTATTTTTCTTTTGGACAATTCCTTGGAGACATAAATTGTTCCACAATCCAAATAAAGTTAGGCTTCTTAGGCAGAACTAGGGTGTTGCCAGTCTTCTAGGTGTTCTCTGACCCCTCCTTGGTGGAAGCTCTGTTATTATGGAACAGTATCTGGGAGAGACAGGAGCTATCACTTGGCTACTAAGAATACTGGAATACCTCTTTTGCAACACACAGTTGGGTGTAGAGATGGGTGTAGCCACTAGCTCAGAAGTTACACACTCCTAGTACCATTACTGGTTCTATAGATTGTGAACTGTTTTCAATTCACTGCAAATCCTTTTAGCATTCTCGAGATTTTGAATGATTATCTTTCCTAATTTTGACCAAGTAGACAGATACTTCTCTAGGAAGAAGTTCCATTGAGCTTTGCAAATTGCCATTCAGAAAGTTGTTACATTAAAATTTTCAAATGACTATTCACAAACTGGTGATCAAGTTTGTGTATTTAAATTGGTCCACAAAGCTGATTATAATAGAAAAATAATTCATTTCTAATTTTTAAAAGTTGAAATTAATGTCTAATTTTAAAAAATTATATACTTTATTCTCCCTCATTACCTCAGGTACCAAAAGGTTGCCAACTGATAGATGCAAGGGGAAAGCATAACATATAAAAATTGAGTATTAAATAATACATGAACACACATAATATTAACTGTGCTATTGTAACCAAAGCTGGAATACTCATAAGTTCCCAGGATGTCAAATTATTAAATAGGCACTTACTCATACTTACTTTCAGCACCTTCTCCAGAAAGGCTCAGGCAACCTCTGTTCACCCAGAGAGTAAAGTATAGAAAATGTGTATTACCTCAGTGACCTACTACCTTCTGGATAGTCTTCAATTACATTTCTTTAAGTTGTAGTTTGATTGCACATACTTCAAAAGTTGGAAAAACTTTTATACCTTTTTTCCTTTTTAGTGTCTCAATGAAATTTTATATATTTCCTATCATTTTATATACCAAACCTTTGAAAATGGATATTAAAATATAAATTTTACCAAAGAAAGACTCAAAAAGCTAAGTACTTATGTGACTTCCATGGTCATACAATTCATTAACGACAAACCTAGTACTGGAAGCAACAGAAGGACTCCTTGAAATTGAGCCTTTAGCTCTGTATACCAAATCTAGTTAGATAAACTAACATTCTTCCTGGTAAGCTGAAAAAATTTGTTTTCCTACAATGTATTCAAAACTAGACCTTAATTCACATGTACTATTTTGCTCCTTGGGAAAATATCCTGTTATGAGTATTATAAAATTAAAGCATTGATAATTCAGGTAAACAATATATACTGTTGCCAACTATCTTAGATAAGGTTGCTATAACAAAAATGCCACAGACTTAAGTGGCTTAAAAAAACCAGAGGTGTATTTCTCACAATTCTGGAGGATGAAAGTCTAAGATCAGGGTGCCAGAATGTCAAGTTCTACTGAAATCCCTCTTCTTAGCTTGTAGATGGCTGCCTTCTTGCTATGTCCTCACATGGTAGAAAGACTGCATCTTTGTTACAGTCACTAATCCCATTCATTAGGGCTCCACCTTCACAACCTAATTACCTCCCAAAGTCCTTACCTCTACATATCATCACATTGAAGGTTAGGGCTTCAACATATGAATTTGGAGGGATACATTTAGTCCACAGCATCCATATTTATTAGAAATAGAATTTTTCACATGACAAACTTTAGAGAATATTTTTTCCTTCTAGTAAACCACTTTGTAATACAAAATGTAAAGAGAGAATTTATACTATGTTAATAAAAGTTATGTGAGGACCAGACTTATCTACTTTCCTTTCCAGATCACTCCAAAGACAAAGAGGAAAAAGAAGTGATGTTAAAAAGGAAAATAAATGTTATAAATATAGGAACAACTTTAGCATTGAACATTAAGTCAATATTCATAACTTCAACAATTTTACACAAATGCTAGGCAAAGAAAATATTCTTTTGTACAATTGGGATAATAAAAATTTCTATTTTTTTTCTAATGTCTTTTCTACCAAAGGAAAACAGCTATTCTTACATTAATCTTGTTTTACTTTGCCATGAAGGATCTTCAAAAAGCTGTTTTCAAATAACTATGTATGGCTTATATAGCCATATATCTAATCTTAAATGCATTAAAACATTGATTGAAAACAAAAATTGGGGCAAAAAAAGGTGCCCAGGGAATAATTATTTAAAAAATGACAAACTGAAGGGAAATTTTGTTTTGAAACAAAAGTTTAGAAAAATTTCCTTAATAATCTGAAGATTACCAGTGGTTAAATCAAATCCCTTCTCATAACCACAAATCCTACATGATTTTAAAGATCAAAATATTATGTTCTGAAAACAATATGGAAAGTTATTTGAAGTACAAACATAAAAAAATATAACTCTTTGAGGTTACCTATTGAGGAAGCTATCACATTTACTTTGAAGCAGCTAATGCTTTTTCCTAGGTATACAAGTAATGTTCCATATCATTAAATACTCCTTTGAAACATTTTCTTCACTTGGCTTCTAGCACATCAGTTTCTTACTTTTCTTCTAGCTCACTGGAGGGTCCTTCTCAGTACTTTGCTGGCTCCTCCCTTTCTCTACTTTTTAACATTGGCACAAACCAGGAATCAGTCCTTTGTCACGCTCTGTTTTCCAGCTGTACTAAGTGATCTCATCCAATGTCATGGTGATTAACTAGTAAGTCCCAAAATGTAGACTTGGATATTCAACTGACTACTCAGCATCTCCAACCTAACATAGCCACAAAAGAACTCCTGTTTCTACACTCCTCCACATCTGTTCTTTCAGTATGCCCAGTATGCCTCATCTCTGCATCCCAGAACTCACCCAGTTGCTCAGTCAAAAACCTAGGAGTCATTGTTTATCCATCTCTTTCCCTCTCCCAATGCCCAAGTTAGCAGAAGATTCTACCTTCACTGTCTTTCAAGTAGAGGTGGAATCCAATATCTAACCAGTTCTTCCTCATCAACCACACTAACCTAAGACCCTTGCCTAGAATAGTAAAATAACCTACCTAGTCTGTCTGCTTTCACCCTAAATCCTCATCAGTCTAATCTTCACACTGCAGTTCCATATAGGTAAGTCAAATGATGTCACTCCCCTGTTCTCAATTCTTCTAATGGCTTCCCACTACCTATCCAGTCTGGGCTAAAAGGACCTTTGTGAACTACTCTCTGGCTTTCCTGTTTCTTTTCTTATCATTTGTCTTCTTTAATCACTATGTTTTAACCTTACTGGCCTCTCTTCTATTCTTCAAACAGACCCAAGGATGTTAATATTTTTAAGCCATTTCATTTGCCCTTACCTCTGCCCAGAATGTTATTTCCCCAAATATTCACTTAGCTCATACACATATTTCACTAGGGCCTCTGCAAAAGTCACATTCTCAAACAGGCCTTTTCTAACCACCTTATCTAAAATAGCAACCCTCTCAATATTCTGTCCCTATTCCTTGCTTTTTCTTTACAGTGCCTTACTTTTATATTTATTTATATTTTTGTATGTCTTTTCCAATGGGATATAGTAAATTCCACAAAAACTGGTATTTTATATTGGTCACAGCTGCAAAACCAGCAAACAGAAGAGTACCTGGTACATAGTAAGCACAATAAATATGTATTGAATCCAAAAATAAATGAATACTTGGGATTCAATCCTGAACATTATCCAATAATATATTTTAGGGTTTTGTTTTGCTTTAAAAGAAAAACAAAGAAATATAAAAATGTGTCTTAAAATAAAAAAATCCAGGTTGATTTCTCTCAAATGGTATGAATTTTATTAAAAGAAGGAGAGTTATTCAGTAGCACTGAAGCATTTTCAGCAAGATATTCTAGCTACAATAAAACTTTTAAAAAGCTTCAGAATTACCCCTGAAAATAAAGTTGCAGTTATTGCTTAAATACTTAAAATGCAGTAAATACATATACACACACAAAATAAAGCAGTTCCATGAAATCAAAGCAATAATAAATAGGAATGTCCTGATTATCCCCTAATTCTCTTTCCTTCCTTCTCTCGTCAACTTGATACCAGTGAAGGCTAAGGAATCATCCAACTACTTGTTAACTTGGTGTTGTTCCTATTGTTCAGTCAGAAAAATGGCAATATTCATAGAGGTTTCATAGAGGAAGCAGAATATTTTGCATAATTATGTCTGTGGCTTAAATGCCGCTGTATATTGCCTGCCATCTTCCATCAAGGCAGCTTATATACTATAAGAATGTGAAAAATCCCACCACATAATGGATATATCTTTATATATAATTTGGTAAAAAGCAGAACGTGACAACTGAATCATTTTTCGCTAGTGCATTAAAGAATCTAGATCTTGACAAACAAAGCCGCATCAAAGCTCTCCTGGGCCGTGATCGAAAGCCAGTCCAATCACTCCCTGAGGATGGCAGTCTGTTGGTGAAAAGAATATGAAAACTCAAGGTGAGCCACTTGGCCTCTTTGGCAACAATGAAGGAATTTAGTCCAGTATGCTTGGTTTGTTTCTCTCAGCATTCATTTCATGTTGATCATAGGGTTTTTTGCTGTCTGATCAGGGGACAGAAGAATGACAAATACTGCTTTGTATGAAATGTTTCAAGCCTTGTAAGCCCTCTGAAAATAAATAGTCCAAATACCCATTCCATTTCTTTCCCTGTAGGCACAAAAAGGAGGAAATTACTTATTGAATATTTACTACACTTATCCTCTACTTTCTCTTTTTTATCTAGGAAAAGGTCCCAATACACAGGTGCACATACCAAAGGTTAGCTCAGAGGACACATATTCATAACTGGAACTCAGTAACTAAGTAATACTCAAATCAGAAAGTACCCAAAGTTTAAGGGCTACACATTTCTTTTATTAAGTTCGCAAAAATTTTAGCTATTAAACTGAGTAAGTACTACGAAATGGAAATGGTTCATCATTTCCACCTAGGGAATGATGCTAGGAATTTAGCACCTAAAATGGATAATGCAAGAGTAGTTATATTATATTACTGACTATATTAAATATATACAGGTCAGAGTTTCTATAATAATGAAAAAACTGTGTTTGGGTTTGTTAAATCAGCCTTATTGTAATCACATCAACTATACAACATATACATCAACTATACTGTAAAATGAGACACACAGTCACAACAAGAAGAGTCTAACCAATAGTTATATTTTTAGAGAAGACTACAGGCAGAAGTATCCAATCTGTGGTCCAGGATGGCTATGAATGCAGCCCAACACAAAATTGTAAATTTACTTAAAACCTTTTTTTTGCTCCTCAGTTTTCATTAGTGCTTATATATTTAAAATGTGGCCCAAGACAATACTTCTTCCAGTGTGGCGCAGAGGTGCCAAAAGGTTGGACACCCCTGTAAGGGTATGTGCCAATAAATTCACATAGAAGTCATGGGAATGAATTCAGAAGGTAAACACTTCACTTTGACTTTGTGAAGGCAGAAGACTTAAGATTTGGGGAAAAGTTAAAGTATGAAATCTTTAGATGAAATGAAGCTGTATGAAATCCCTAAACATGATAAAATAAATTTACTTACCCGAATGGAGCTCAGGTTTACTGTCCTTTCTTCTGGCCACTCCTTAAAAAAACAAAAACAAACAAAAAACAAAATAAAGATGTCAGGCCATATGAGGATGGAAATACATAGTTAGCAAAAATTACCAGAAAATTAAGATGGCTCTTCACTGATACATTTGCTATATTCTGTTCCTACCATCCTTCTTGGATTCTTTTTGAATACTTATTACAACCTTTCATATTTTTTCCTAGAAGCACGAACAGAAGGAAAATAAAACCACAGTGGATAGATAAAGTTGAGTACCATTTTGCTAAACTAGGACCTCATTAAAAACAAATTCTGTGTTCAGCCACTGGGGTGGAGATAGAAAGTATCAGCGAGAAGGCTTTTTCTGAGTAATCAGATACCTGAATTAAATCTTTTAAAAATATATTTTATTTATTTATTTTTAGATAGAGGGAAAGGGAGGGAGAAAAAGAGGGAGAGAAACACCAATGTGTGGTTGTCTCTTGCACGCCCCCTAATGGGGACCTGGCCCACAACCCAGGCATGTTCCCTGACTGGGAATAGAACTGGCCACCCTTTGTTTTAAAGGCTGGTACTCAATCCATAGCCACACCAGCCAGGGCAGATACCTGAACTGAATCTTGAAGGATGAGAAGGAAGTGTGGTAAGACCGTCTATGTACACATTAGATTCTATAAAACTCTGTGATTCTTTATGAAAATTCAGACCATTGCGTCCCTGGTCTTAACTATCACCTACTTACTATATTTCACTGAAAAGCTATCAATTCTAACAAACAATATATTTTATACACTACTAAGAGCAAACTTTGCCTATTAAAGTATATATAACATAATGCCTTCTGAATACTTAGAATTTTTTATTTTATATCGATTTAAAGAGTTTTAGATATAGGTAGATTTTGATCATATATCATTTTTATTAACACAAAATGTTAAATATATACAAGATTAAGTGGTGAAAATGTTTCTAAAACATTACATTCAGAGTCTAACTCTTCTTAATCACCTTCATATGCAAGAGTTGTAGATATCTACATTTGTTCACACAATAGCACCCATTGGGCCAGAGTGGCGATGATGCAACATTTGTCAAAAGAACTAAAAGCTACTGGTACCAGAGCCTCGGTTACATAAAGCTAACACACTTTTGGCTCCTGTTTCAAGAAAAGTACAAAACATGTTTCACTGCTCCCTCCCCTCTTCCTCCAAGTCATTTGGTTTTTGAAACTGAAAACTGTGCTCCAACAGTCTCCAATTTTCCCCTAAAGCTGCTGACATCCATTCTGCAAGGTCTGATTATGACAATCTGCCTGCACACACTCCAAAACAGCAAATGAAAACAGTATCTTGATTGCTGTCTGGCTGACATCAGAACTAGGAATCTGATCCCTAAGAAGTTATAAAAGGAAAAAAGTTTGCTTTGTTAACTGATGGCATATAGTCCATGCTGATGAATTCCATATTTACTTCTCTAGTTCCAACTTCTCTCCTGAGCTCCAAGCCACTATTTCAAAAAACCTATGGTACTTAAATTTCTTCCTGCATATCTTGCAGACATCTCAAATTTAAAATCAAAACAGAATTTGATTCTCAATTTGCCTTCTGCCAAAACCAAATAACATCTCCTGTTCTTTCATCAGTATTCCTCTTATTTAAAAATGGAACCACCATCAACCCAGATGCTTAATTTAAAAAAACCTAAAAGTCCTTTCCTTTTTGCCATTCCCATTTCTAATCAAACTATCATTGAGTACTGTCTGTTGTACCTCTGCAGTATATCTCAAGTCAGTGCACTTCTCTCCATTGCCACTACCATCACTTAAATACAAATCATTATTAATATCTCTTGTCTAGACTCCACCAACATTAGTTGGTGCCTCCACTACAACTGGGACTTTCTTTTTTTGAGTAACTCTATCCTCCATGAAAAAGCCAAAGTGATCTGTACTGAAAATCAACTCAGACCATTCTACAACCCTTCTTGAAAATATTTTGATTGTTTCCCATGGCAGTCCTAATAGATCTGTCTCTCCAACCTTATTTCTTTCCATTCTCATTCTTATTCCTTAAGCTGTAAGTTAAACTGGCCTTCTTTTTTTCCTTCAACTCCTTGAGCTATTTCACTATTCCCACTGCCTGGAATGTTGTTTTCACACCTGTTCCTAGGCTGACATTCTCATTTTTTAGAAGAAATCTCAGATCAAATGTCATCTCCTTCTTCAACACCCACCCCTGACAACCCTCAAGTCACTTTCTTCCACCCCACCATGTTTATGTCCTTCATAGCCTTGCTCAAAATTTAAAATAACTATGTCTACTTATTTCATTTCTTTCTTATTGTTTGTTTCCATTAACATATGAACTCCTGTTGGGAACAGCTCTGCTTGGTTTCAGGAGTTGTAATGGCCCCCCGTGGCTAAGGCTGAATGAGTGACCTCAGACTGTGAGCCACTGAGGAAACAAAGCTTATCTTTCTGGCAAGAGCGCTGCTTCTGCCATCTCTGGCCCCCAATGGTTGGTCAGCTTGGTCGGTTAGTCCGTGATGGGTACGACCCCTTGAGGAGCAGCAACCCAAGCCAGACACGATCATGTGGGAGGCCATCAAGAAAGGACTCAGGGGCAGGGGCTGCAGCAAAGTGAGGGCAAAAGACCCTCATCCCCCTCCCCAGCTATTTTGACATAGCCTGAGTCCCCTTTCCGTCTGGGAGAAGTGCTTCCTGGCTGTAATCCACTTAAGCCTGAATCTATGATGGGTAGGGGGTGCAGCCCTCTGCTGGCTAGAGCAGGTTCTGGGGTGATGGGGCATAAGAAAGATTTCATAAAGTCCTGTGAAGCCTGCTTTGCTAAGAGTGCTTTCATTCATATGATAAGGGTCTGGGCAGGAAATGAGTATGTCTCCTAAAGTCTTTGCAACCCCCTTACCTGGCAGACACTGACTCAGATTAAGCCCTCAGATTTCTTTGAAATGTTATCTGTTGTTTGATCCTTGCTGCCTGACATTGATTGATGAGCTTTACCTGTATCCCTGTGTGTTACAAACCTAATAAATACCATTGAGGTAAGGATTCGTGGCCCTTCTCCTTTGAGAAATCAGCCACCTTTCCTCCCCAAGCAGATCATGTCTTGGTAGCATTATTTTCATCCATGGCAGATAGGGGGACTCTGTGGGCAGAGCCCCCCGACAAACTCCATTTGGGTAGAGATGATATCTATCTTCTTAAGTACTGTATTCCTAGCGCCAGAAGCATAGTGGACACTAAGTACATATTTGTTGACTGAATAAACAAAGAAACAAGTAGCTATTAATTCAAAGGTAATTTATGACAAAAAAAGCCTAGAGCTTCAGAATTTCCTGAAATGTAGGCTCTACAAATATTCAAAATATACTAACTCAAAAAGTGAGCTGAGCTCTTTGATACTGATAATTGATTGGTCAAATTAAATCTACTGAATTATCTCTAAAATATGGCTAATTTGAAATATTTACAATGTGATAATTCAGTAAAATTGTCAGAATTAAATTGTACTAACACAGTATCAGAAATTATTTTTACCATCTCAAATGCAAGATACTTAGATAGTAAGCTGTTTGTTGGTGATAAACTGCACTCAAAAGGAACTATTTTAAGACTGGCATTTAAGCCTAGTATTTTCAGAACCGTAAAAAAATTTCATCATTTACGAAAATGGCAATTTCACCTTCTGCTAAATGCGCTCCGTGCCACTACAATTTATCCTTCCAGAACCAACTTTCCTTAAATAGTTTTAAAAACATTTCCTGATTTAAAAGAATGTATTAACTCCTGGTCACTTGAAACAAGTTTGCTTACCTATGTCCAACTTGATAATATTTACTACTATAGAGACTGAGCCTTATAACTAAGACACACACATAGGTGAGGAGAAAAAAAAAAAAGAACTGATGTATAAAAATCACTTCTACTCTATGATTCATTATATACTTTCCGAATTGGATGCAACTGGGTTGACAGGGTATGGAGAAACTGACAACCATTCTTTGTTAGCAGTAATGTAAATTGGTATAATGTCTACTGAAAGCAATTTGACAATACCCAATAAAATTAAAAAAATTATACCCTTTTGAAAGCAATTCCACTTGTAGCAATTTTAACCAACAGACACACCTGCATATATATTTGAAATGATACATATAGTTCAAAAACATTCATTAGAGAATAATTTAATAACAAGATTACAAACAACTTAAATGCTCAACTTATAAAATACCTGCTTATGTTAGATCCACATAATGAAATACTACAGACACATCAAAAAGAATGAGGCAACCCTTTACATACAGATATGAAGCAAAAATCAAGATATTGAGTCAAAAAATCAAGAGAAAGAAAAGTATGTACAGTGAATAGTGCTGAAATAGATCATTTACTTAATATAAAATATGTTCCTATAAGGATATTCAAGAAACTGAGAGTGGTTATTTTATCATAAAAAGTGTCCACATGGAGCTCTACTTCCAGTAAGAGATCATAAGAAATTCCTTCTTCCCAGAAAAAAAGCGAATCTGGAAAACACCATTTTTTAAAAACCCAGCATTTAGGCCCTGGCTGGTGTGTCTCAGTGGATTGAGTGCAGGCCTGGGAAACAAGGCATTGCCGGTGTGATTCTCAGTCAGGGCACATGCCAGGGTTACAGGCCATACCCCCAGTATGGGCTGTGCTAGAGGCGAATATACACTGATGTTTCACTCCCTCTCTTTCTACCTCCCTTCCCCATCTCTGTAAAATAAATAAATAAAATCTTAAAAAAAAAAGAAAAAACCAAAAAACCCAGCATTTAAAGTCTCTGGAAATTGTCCTAAGGGAATATATCTAAAATAAAAATATTCATTCAAGAAAATCTACTAAAATTCCAGTAAGAAAAGCAAGTGTTTGGTGCATGTAAGCTATGACTCATTCCTTTGTAGTAACAGGAAATGTAGGCAAATGCCTACATAAAAAATAAAGGAAGATCTCAGTTCAATAGTCTAACGTACTGCCTTAAGAAACTAGAAGCAGGAGAACAAACTAAACTCAAACCAATAAAGAAGTAAATAATAGAGATTACAGCAAAAATAAATGAAATCAAGAATATAAAAACAGCCCTGGCTGGTATGGCTCAGTGGATTGAGCACTGGCCTGTGAACAAAAGGGTCACTGATTCAATTCCCATCAGGGCACACGCCTGGTTTGCAGTCCAGGTCCCCAGTAGGGAGCATGTGAGAGGCAACTATACACTGATGTTTGTCTTCCTCTCTTTCCCCCTCCCTTCCCTCTCTAAAAATAAATAAATAAAAATTTAAAAGAAAGAATATAAAAACAGAGTTTCACATTCCTGATTTCAAAACTTAATAAAAAGTTACAGTAATTAAAACAGTGTGGTATGAGCATGAAGACAGGTATATAGACCAGTGGAATAGAATAGAGTGTTCAGAAATAAATCCTCATGCATATGGTCAAATGATCATTGACAAAGAGTTCAAGACCATTCAATAGGGAAAAACAGTTTCTTTAACAAATGGCACTGGGAAAACTGGATATCACCATGCAAAAGGAAGAAGTTGGACCCTTACTTTACACCGTATACAAAATTAACTAAAAATGGATAAAGACTTAATGTAAGACTGAAAATATAAAATTCCTAGAAGAAAACATATGATAAGACCTTAATAACATTGGATTTTATGGCAGCTATTTCTTGGATATAACACTAAATGCACAAGCAACAAAAGCAAACATAGACAAAACTTAGGCAACAGGACTATATCAAACTTAAAACTTCTATGTATCAAAGGAAGCAATCAATAGAATGAAAACACAACCTGCAGAATTGGGGAAAATATTTGTATATCATATATCTAATGAAGGACTAACATCCAGACTTTTCATATAAAGAATTCCTAAAACTCAACCACAAAACACTTAACCGGATTTTGAAAATGGGCAATGGACTTGAAGAGACATTTCTCCAAAGATATATAGATGGACAACGAGCACTTGAAAAGATTCTCTACAATACTGATTACTAGGGAAATGAGAATTAAAACCACAGTGATATATCATCTCATACCCATTAGGATAGCTATCATCCAAAAAACAAAAAATAAACAAAAAATAAATAAGTGCTAATGAGAACTTGGAGAAAGTAGAACCCTTGTACACTGCAAGTATAAATGTAAATTCATACGGAAACTCCTATGGAAAACAATGTTATTTCCTCAAAAAAGTAAAAATACTGGGTTGGCCAAATAATTCGTTGGGAGATACACTTTGTCTCCTCGTACAGCCAAAAGAACAACAACAAATTTAAAAACAAAAAATATCCAGAACTGCCAGAAGATCAAATTGTATAGAAGTAGGACAACCAAGGAGTTAAAGAAGAAACATCCTTTCAGACTGGTAAGAAGGACAGAAACAGGCAACAGGGGCAGACAGGACTCATGGTAAGGTGGCAGCTGGTGGAGCAGGCAGTCCCACATTAGTGTACAGATAACCCAGGAGGAAAAACTAGGGAGCCAGGCAGACCACACAACCCAGGGTACCAGCCCAGAAAAAAAAAATAAACACTTCAAAACTTCTGGCTACAAAAATCTGTGGGGGTTGTGGAAGCAGGAGAAACTTCCAGCCTCACAGGAGAGTTTGCTGGAGAGACCCATGGGGTCATGGAACATACACAACTCATCCACCCGGGAATAAGCACCACAAAGGCCCCCGATCAAGAGCTGAGCAAGCAGCATTGTTCCCTCTCTGGCTCCTCCACATACAGTGCCACAAT
>PVKM010012898.1:0-31010 GCA_004027735.1 Carollia perspicillata | reverse complement strand
AAGACTTCTCTGATTCATTCACCTTCATGTCCCCATCTCATGTCATGAGTTCCAGTCCTTTTCCACCAGCGCCCTTACCTTGACATAAGATGCCTGGTAAATTTTGATGTTTAATTGCTCAGCCATATCTGCCTGCAACTTCAAAGCTGTCACGGAACCCTTCTAGTTTTCCCCGGAGTCCTCAGCTGGACACGGAAGGAACTGCATGTGTCCTTTTCCCTGTGTGCTCTCCCCGTGGCTGGCAGGGGCGGTGTCCCCTGGCCTCGCAGCTTTAGAATTGCTGTTGTCACTAGAGCACCGCTGCTTCTTGGTGGCTACCTGTCCTGTGCTACCACTGTTCTTCATCTGAACAATCCTAATGCCATTGAAAGCCAAAGAACCAGTGTCCAGTCTCCCTGGGCTTCTCTGAGCCACTCCGGTACCTGCCACTCTATCAGCCAGGGTTCTAGTAGGAAACATACGGGTGCGAATCTCTCAAACTGTGTAGTTGAAGAGAGGTAATACGCGAATTGCCTACACAAATATGGTCAGGCTTTAGAAAAACCAACAAGGGATGGGCTAGTATCCTGAAGAGAGAGAAGGAGTAGTTCCTAAAAGGTGAGTAGATAGCTGTGTGAAGAAGGCTTCCTGCCAGCCCCTGCAGCTCTGGTAGAGGGAAAGTTTACTAACTTTCTTCTAGTTCTCTGACCTCTTGTTTGTGCTTTCCAATGGCCAGACCTGGCTAGAAACCAGAGAGCAAGAAAGCCTCCATTGGTCAGCTTCCTAGTGCACAGAGCAGGGGAAAAGGTAGAAAGTTCATTGGAAGTATTGCACAAATACGCAAAGTGAAAATATTCAGCATAGCTTAACTGTCCGGGTTGGCTACACAAGAAAGTTAGTGGAGAAAGTAGTGGAGGCTAAGGTTAGACAAGGAACCTAGGACTAGCACATGGAACACTTTAAATGCTAACAGTGTGTCTCCCCACCCCTGCCTCTGGGAGGTTGTGGGGTATCATAGAAGACATTTAAACAGGAAAAGGACATAATCAGAGATGTGCTTTTGATAGATTAATATGGCGACAATGTACAGGATCGATTAGAGCATTAACTGACTAGGTGGGGTCATCATTGAAGGTTAAGGTTGTGATAGGCAAGAGTTAGTGAGGGCCTGTGCAGTGGTATAGAGGAGAGCAAACAGGAAGTTGATATGGCAGCACGAACACTGGACACATTGGTTATAAGGGAAAGGGGGAAAGAATACAAGATGACTCTGATACATTCTCCAAAAAACGAGCTTGTCGGATCCATGCAATGTGCAGACTAAGAGGGCTGTTAGCTTTCTCATTAGAAAGAAAACTGAAGTCTTTACAAGACAAAGTTAATACAGTTTGATGGAAAATTTTTACCAGCTTAATTTGATTTTCCCATCACAGTATTAAGATATTAAAGAAAATGATTAATAATAGAGTATCCTATAATGTGAAAGAAATCTCAGCTCAGAGGAAACATTCACACAATGATTTTAATCCCTTGATATGGAGATGACACCTTTTCTAGAACTGAATGATCATATTCAAACACGGGCTGTTAATATTTGACATGCCATTTGAAATATTTGCAACCTCTGCTCTGAATATGTTATGGCAATGAGAGATTCTAGACATTTTTCTGGTTTAAGAGGGCCATGTGTTCCCTGATGTTTATTGGGTCTCTTAGCTAGGACTTTCAATTTTAAGGTTAATGATCCTTTGAGAGCAAAACTTCCTTCTTTTTCACACTGTTGATGTTGAAAAATAACAGTAATAGTAAAAATAATAAAATGATAAAAATTAGCTAATGCTCATCAACTATTTACTATATAGTAGGCACTAAGGACTTTTTAAAAAATGAACTCTCACACATCTTTCTGATATGGGTACCATTTTAAGCCCAATTTTACACATAAAAATGTCAAGGCACAGAGATGTTAATTAGTCACACAAGGTCACACAGATAGCAACTGGTGAAGCCTGAGGAAGAACCCAGCAGTTGGCACTTTACCCTGGTGGCAGTTGGGCTTTTTTTGAGATCAAGGTACAAAGCTCGAGAGAACAGGTGTCTGGAGAGGATGGCCTGACGAGAACTGTGAGTTCAGGGAGAGGGAGACACTCAGTTGGTGGAGGGAGCTGGGGAATCTAACGCTTGGCAGCAGTCTCCGCTTGCTCCATTGGATCTTCTGCAGGTTCCTCCCATTGGCTGAACCCAGACAGAGCTGGAGGGAGAGGGGGTTAATTGATACAGGCTGTCCAAGTTGAGTTTTCATAGTATAAAGCATTGCTGCAAATGCCCTGAGACTTCCTGAGACTTTGCTGAGTTTCTTGAGAGGCGTGATTCTCTGATTCCCTTCCCCTCAGAATGCTTCCTTGCCACTATCTCTAAAGTGTGGAGATCCAGAAGCGAAACTCAGCACTTCTGCCAAATATTACATCTACAAAGACATTAGGGTGCAACATAAGATTAAACATCGTATTAGATAGATCTGTTTTCTCAGGTATCTGCCTTTACTCCATTTAGTCCTCCAGGCTCCACAAGCAGTCTCCCTGCTTTCTGGGTCTCTCTTCCCATTTCAGTGTCTGCTTACTCTTTAATTCAGTGCAACCTAGTTCCCTCTGGCTCCAAGTCTTTGATTCACACGCCTGACGTTATCTCATCAAATCAAAAGTCCAACTGTCTCTATGGCCATTTTTAAAAAAATTATGATGTATTTTCCTGCTACATATTGGCTGTAGCATGCATGTATGGGAAGTTGATGTTTGATATTTCTACTACACCAGGACTGCAGGAGGGGTGGCTGACCAGATCGTTTGTTTGAATAGATGGAGAGATACTCATTGTCCCCAAATATTGCCTCCATCTTGGACAGACAGCCTAGAAGAGTAGAATATGAGATGTAAAGTGAAAACACATGGACATAAATCATAACTGAACCACTTGCTAGTTTTTGTCACATAGAATAGGTTGCTTAAACTTGAGCAAATAATGATTCATGCTTTACTTACTATCGTGAGACAATTCTCCATCAGTCTCATATTTCTGCACATCGTGTAAACAGAGGTACTGACTGCCTTTGCTCTGGATTTTTTAAAAGGATATGTGTATAACAAATGTCCCTCTGGAGAGAAGGGAAAGTTTCTTACTGCTCAGTATAGTAAAGAAAAGGTCTCCCTCCAGAGCAAAGGGCAGGCATGCTTGGGTTCCCTATAGTTAGGGTTACTATAACAGAGCTTATTACATATGCAAGAGTCACGTGGTCCAGTTTACAGAGTGTCCTGGGTGATGACACTGTGGATAAAATGCTGTTACTCTTGCTGTAAAAACTGCTGTGAGTGACAGCCCTCTGTCTCTGAACCAGGTGTTTCATACCTTCTGCTAGCATTTACACGACTGTGGCAATCTAACTCATCAGCTTGCAAATAGAGTAAAATCTGTCCCATTTAATTTTTTAGTTCTTGACATCTGGCATCTAGGAATGTCAAAAGAAATTGTAGCAGAGCGAGCACGGGTCCAAGAGTCAGAATAGCTGGCTGAGATACTGTCTAGCAGTTTGACTTTGGACAAGTCACATAAGTACACTCAACCTCAGTTTCTTTGCCAGAATTTTGAGGATAAGAAACTATGCCTTATATGCTTATGATAATCAAACATGACATTGTGTGTGTAAGTACTTTGAATAGTAAGAAATGTACATTATTATATTAAAGACTATTAGTCTCCCTAACATACTTTTCAAAGGAATAGGCTTTTCCTAAAGTTTTTGAAGGACCATACTAGCTGCATAATGAGTTGGCAGTAATGAGCATGGTCTTTTCTCAATATTGCATTTGGCTGGCCTCTTAGACTTAAAAATAATGTCCAATTAATTCCATGTTCACTTAAAATATGAAATGATAATTTCAAAGAATAAATATAAGTGAATTGCAGTGGACACTTAAAAATGAGCAGAAGAGACCTTTATGATTTAATTGCTTATAGTTTGTAAAGAGAAAGGTACATAAGTATATAACTGGCTATGAATAAAGTGCCACCATGCTAATGACGAGGGGGAGCATTGTGAGAAGCTGCAAACGTATCCCCGTTTGCGTGAAGATGAGATGCATGGAGTGTGACCGTAACCACTTGCTCAAGAGCGATTATAGAGAACTAGAGGAATTTGATTTTAAAAAAATGGTTTAGAATGAAGAGAAAGGCCAGATTTACACATTGAGAAATTAATTGAAATAGTGTAGATGATCAAACCATACCTATATTATTCTACCTAATTTCTCAGTGTATACATATAACCATTAACAAGCCACCTAGAGTGAAGGTGACTTTTTATGTGCCCTGTAGCCAAGAAGAGAGTATATGCTTCCCTTTCCTACCTAAGAATAACGATAACATTCGCTCGCGGACCCTTGATTTTGCACTTGCTGATGCTTTCTATTGCTCTCGGGTGATTCCTTTGGTCTACGTTTTGTTCCCACAAATAGACTAAATTTCTTGATTACATAGACTATGTGTGCTTTATACTTTGCTTGCTTTTCCCAGAATGACTTGCACAACCCTGGGAGAATCACAGCTCTGCGTCGTTTGGTTGAAGTGAATTGTTGAAAGGAAAAGCTGCTGGGAAAGCACAGGAACTCTTCCTAAGCTCGAGCGGGAGAACTGCAGTGAGCTACACTAGAGAGGGCGCTGGAGAAAACACGAAGGAATGAGAGCAACCACAGGAGTCTGGGCTCTGGCTGCAATCCGAACTGAGTAACGGCACCCTGTCTAGCGGAAGCCCCCTGCAGTTCCAATCAGATGTGGTGCTCGGATTCACTTCTTTCCTAAAGCCTGGGCTCTGATCAATAGAGGCAGCACCCAAGGTGTGGGTGAAAGGCCTAGGGTGCTGAGTTAGTGTGACAAAGGGCCTCTATGTACCCCCGCAGTTCTCTTCATCCCTGCACTTGAATGGTACGTCTTAACTTCCTCATTCTTATCTTCAAGGAGGCGGCTTGCAATAGCCCCTGAAAAAGGGATTAAAAACAGGGCTAAAACTTTTGAAGATACCTAATTTTGTTTAAGCAGTCTCCCTCTCTGCAAAAGAGACTGGTACAACGATCTGATGAACCACGAGCCATTCAGATGTTAGGTTTTGGAAATTCAGAGCCTCCCGCCATTTGACTTTTGCCCAAATTATTTGGACACTTAGTATAGTTTTATGCTGCTCTCAAAGAGATGGAAGAGAGGAGGTGGGGAGATGGACTCCCTCACCCCCCAAATCCTCCCAACTCCATTACCTTTAGGTCCATTAACCACCAGCTCCTCAATGATTTCCTTTTCTTGGCCCGTAATGAAGTCAAATTGACTCTGATTGCCATCAATAATGAATGAGTCCAGTGGTTGTCTGCATCTCCAGGCCATTTGGCAGATGGCGCTGTCAATTTGCTGTTGTGCTTGCCATTCTGGAAGCTTCTCAAAGCGGTTTACATTGCGAATGTAGTTATAAAAGTCTGCACTTCAGGCGTTCTCTAGGTTTTGACATGCTCCGTGCAGTACTTTCTTCGGTGACGGCAACAGAAGAGAAATAACCAAGGGTATTGTCAGAGCTCATTTCTTCCCCTTCCACTGCAAGGTGAATAAAACAACAACAAAAATATATGTGTTTATATAGCCACTGAGAGTGTACACTGGTTAAGATAAATAGCATTGTAGGAAGGTGTGAAGCACCCAGTGACCCAATATCAAAAAAGAAAGATTTATTTGGAAGGTTGAGACATGTCTGAGGAGTGGTATTCAACCAAAATATGAAAGCTTATAAGCTTACATTTTTTTTTTTTTAGTTCAAGCTAAGGTAAATGGCTCAGGTATTAGTGAGAGCTGAGTGAACCCAGGTAAATGTTTCAGATAAAAATAACATGTCAGGAACGATTATATATATCTATATTTAGATAACCTAAGAGAAAATGATCACTAGAAGTTTTATCACCATCAAAGCTGAGGCTTTGGCAGAAGATATTTGTGTGATGTCCCATACATTAATTCAGCGTCAGAAAAGGATCAGGTGAGGTGGAGTGCTCAGTGGAAGGCATCAAGCATGCAGCCATGCCAGACACAAATGTGCCCTGTAAATGCAGGTCCATATTGTGGACCATGTTCCCCATCCAAATCTCTTTCAAGAAACTGAAACTTGTGAAATGCCCACATACGACAAAGAATTCCCTGAGCATCTCTTGTTTGAAGCTGTTCTTCTTATTCAAAACATGATTCTGGGGTTAACATGGTTCCTCAGAAAACAGGCTTATTTTTGGTTAGAGGCTTGAAAAAGAAAATCTTCCAGGGACAATTCTAGAAAAGGCAGGTCCAGGAGTGACATTGTCTCTGCACAGATCCCAGCTCTGGAGAACATGTTCAGTCCTGAAGTCCAAGAAATTTCCCCTTATCTGCTGATCACTTGCTTGACTTTGCCACCACCAGCTTCCCAGGACATAGTTGGATTACATTGCAAACCGTATCTTTGCAGGATACCTATTTTCATACCATGACTTCCCATTGCGGTTTCTTCTGATTCACTCGACAGTTCCGAAAGATTTAAAATACGTGTTCCTTCTCTTCAGGAGAATATCTTTGTTTACTTTTCTCAAACCAGAAATCTTCAGTGGACCTCACCTAACATAGGAAAACTCTTAACACAAGCAGATGGAAGCCCCCTCCAACCAAGATGGTTAGATTGAGAGGATTAAAGACTTTGGTACATGAAAATACAAAACAAGTGTGAGGCAGTTCTCTCTATTGCCTTCGGGACGTTTGGGAGCTTGGTTTGAACAAGTCTGGCTAGAATCTTATAGAGCAGTGAGCCCTGACTGGTGTGGCTCAGTGGGTTGGACGTCCTCCTACAAACCAAGGGGTTTGATGCTCCATCAGAGCACATGCTTGGGTTGCTGGCCAGGTCCCCTGTTTGGGTGTGCACAAGTTGCCACCGAGGATGTTTCTCTTGCACATTGATGTTTCTCTCCCTCTTTTTCTCCCTCCCTTCCCCTCTCTCTAAAAATAAATAAATAAAATCTTTTTAAAAAAGAATAGTAGTGAGCACATCAAAATGCAGGTTTTGGACTGAAGGTGGTGTTTTCCATAAACCTTTCCTCCTCCTTGGCTCTTGTCATGTGCCACATCCCACCCTGCTGATACTTCCTTTGCACAGTTCTATCAAGGCCTGAATATGTTAGTTCTACCAACTCCATACTGGTGGAAACAACTGGCTAAACATCTTTCCTTCACTGGTCAGAGCACATCACCTTCAAAGGGAAGTATAAATGAATTACCTATGGACTTCCACTGTCAGAGCATTGAGAGAAGACATTAGAAAGGTCATGTGAATTATGAACTTGGGCACCTCCTTCTTACTTTGCCTTCTACTATATGCTGACCCATCTTTGGACTCATTAACATGAAACCCCAGTCTAAAGTTTCTGCATGGAGAGAAGATTTTGTTGGTATTGGAGAGGATAAAGGCATTGGGGTTTTAGGTGTGATGTCCCTGGAAATAAAGTAGCCCATATGGGTATTGGTGTCTTAATGGGTTTTTTGTCTCCACATTTTCTCACTGTCTTAGAAGAACTCAGTGGAATTGGTGAGGTGGGAGTGGGGATGGGTTTGTGTAATTATTCCTGACCATTGTAATTTTGTTTAAAATAGCATTTTATGACCCTGTCTGGGTGTAGCTCAGTGGGTTGGAGCAACATCCCATAAACCAAAAGGTCTGGGTTCCATTCTTGGTCAGGTCACATGCCTGGGTTGCAGGTTTGGTCCTGGTCGGGGTGCATGTGAGAGGCAACTGATTAATGTTTCTCTCTCAGTTAAATGTTTGTATCCCTCTTTTTCTCCCTCCCTTCCTTTCTCTCTAAGATCAATAGTTATGTCCTTGGGTAAGGATAAAAAAAATTCTATGTTTTCTTTAAATTATGAAAATATTATATAGGTACTGTTGAAAACTCCTAAAAGCACCCCCTCTCCCAGAATCAAAATCAACTATAACCTCACAATCCAGAAATAAGCACTATCAATATTTTGGAGTAACAAAATTTTGGAGTTTTAATATTTTAGATAGTAATATTACTATTTGAAGTATTTACATACACATCACAAATAATTGGATTCATATGAGCAGTTTTATATTTTGCTCTTAAAACTTAACAATATAACAAAAGCATTTTGTTAGGTTATTTAAACTCATTAAATAGGTAATTTTTAAAAGCTGCAGAAGTATTTCATTATGGGGCATTAACATGTTTTATTCAGTCCTGGTAATTTTGAGAGGTAGAAGACATGGCTATTGTTGAAATAAAACATTTAGGGAGGTTTTCAGAGTATGTGAGAAGAATGGAAATTCAATTCAATTATACTTCACAACAATTCATTGACTGCCAACCATGGGCAAGGTCATCTGTTGATTCTGGGACTATAAGGATGAGTAAACATATCTTGTTCTTAAAAGAAATTCCACAAGTAACAATAACAATCACTGTATTTTGTTTAGCAGTCTGTGGCTATAATAACTCCCTGAACATACCATTCACAAAAATTAAGAGGTAGATGGAATTAATGATGCCCATTTTATAGGCGAGGCTCCCAATTTAATGACCTGTCTAAAGGTACCAAGCAACTCAATGGCAGAATTCTCTTCCAATCCACTATCTCTATACCTTGCTGCCTCAGAGCCCTGTGATTGCTCTCCCCATCAGGATCCCTGTATTCATTCCTGCTTTTTACTTGCCTTTCATCACCTGTTGCCTCTGGCTAATTGTTGCTATGGGGAGGAATAGCTTGTCCCTACTTCTGGTCTCCATCCACCACCATTCTCATGGTGCCCTCAGGATGTCACTCTTGTGAGAATCATAGGACCTGGGCCCTGCAGCAATGGTCTGTGCTATGGCTAAAAGGAAAGGAGGTTGAGGTCGTGAAGGAAAATCTTTCAGGGAAGGAGAGAAGGAAAGAAAGTTGAGAGAATGGGAGGAAAGAAAGGAGAATGTGGGAACCCGGGCAGTCACATGGGGAAAAGAAAAACAGTGAGAAAGAGGGAGTCATGAGGGGCCTGGTTTGTTGTGGAAGCTGGCTGAGTAAGACAGATAAAGAGGAAGAGAAGAAGGACAACTTTAAGCCATGTCAGCATCCTAATTTTGAGCCTTCGGTTATTTTGTTGTTATATTTTAATGGGCTTCCGCTCTTTTTCCCCTTCTCTCTCACTGCATTAGTTGTACCATTCAGATGGGAAAGAAAAAAATGGTAATAGTCAATTTAGGGAGAAAAAAAGAAACCACACACACAGAGAAAAATCACCAGACGCCAGCACAAAGATGCACTCACCTTTTCATACGGGTCTCTCCACCAGCTGGTATGGAGCTGACACAGCTCTTCTCAACAGGCAGGCATCAAACAGCAAGGCAGGGGCCCGCTGGGGAGAGGGGCAGAGAAGAGGTTTTTAATAGCAGGGGAGGGGGGAAGGCAGCCTGAGGGATTGGGGTGGGGGGTCCAGCTACAGACTCTTCAGAATATCTGGCTGCCTTTTACTCAAAAGGTGGGACTACCGTGAGATAGAATTGGCAGAAGAGGAGGCAAGGAGACAAATTGCCCATGGATGTGCCCAAGATAGATTTCCTGTCTAAATTCTTGGTGGTTTTTACTGACTTCTCCTTCCTCACTGACTTTGTTATTATCATTGTCATCAGCCTTTTGTCTCTACTGTTAGGCCAACTGAGCAATCTTATTTAGGCCTCCAAGTGCCCCGTGCCCAAGAGGGTATATGATGTACTTGATGTTAAACTCTGGCTCTTTAGAAATAAGTGGACAGAAAACAGAATTCTTAGTTTCATTTTTAGATCTTATAATTGGTAGACATACAATATTATTCATTGTATGGATTAAATGTATTATCAATGAATGTGTGATCATGGTAATGACAGTTTAAATTTCTGAGCTTTCTCAAGAACTTCTCAAGTAAGCAAAAACATTGCATTTATTTATTTTTTCTTTTTAATAATCAGCATGGTTTTACTGAATGTTACATTTACCTTCTTTCACAATTATCTTAGGAGGTAGGTACCACTGTTAACATTATTTTAGAAGTGGAGTTAACTTAAATGAACTTCTGAACAGGATCACTTGACTCAGCCATCGAGGAAGATGAGAAACCATTAGAAGCTTTTGAACAGAACAGTGACATGATCTAATATATTTTAATTTTATGTATTGGTTTGAGAAGGAGGAAGAAAGAGAGAGAGAAACATCGATTTGTTGTTCCACCTATTCAACCAATGAATGCATAAATAAGAGGCCTCATATATTTTAAAAGGATTACCCTGGCTGCTGTGTTGACTGTGGAGGACGGGGGCAGAAAGACAAAGGTTACATAGGAGGTGAGGAAGGTGGTGGCTTGGGTCAAGGTAGGAGCGGTATAGCTGATGAAGTAGTCATGTTCTCAATGGTTTGATGGCAAATACAACAAAAGTTCTGATGGAATGGCCACAGGGTTTGAGTGATAGAAAAAAGTCATGGATAAGATAATGAGAAAGTAAAGGATGCATTGCCTTGAATGAAAATGGGCACAATTGTGAGAGGAGTAGCTTGAGGAGGAAGGTCAGGATGTCAGTCTTGGACCTAGCAAGTTTGAGGTGAACATGACATTTAAAGCCATCATGCTGGGTGACATCACCAAGGGAATGAATGCAGATAGCGATCAGAGAGGAGTAAGGCACTGGCCCAGGGACACTCATGTTTAGAGCCTGGGGAACTGAAGAGGAACCAGAAAAGACCAAAAAGGATCCAGTACTGATGATCTTTCAAGTCTCGAAAGCCAAGTGAAGAGAGTGTAGCAAGGAAGAAGTGCTCAATCTTATCAATGCTACTAATAGATTAAATAAAATGAGGACTGAAAATGAGAAGCTGGATTTGACCACACATTGGTCATTGTTGAGATGAACAAGAGCGGTCTTATTGGAGATGAGCAGAGGGTGTGAAAGCAAGACTGGAAAATGGGCAAGAACGATAAGAGAAGATCAGTTGTAAACAGTGAATGTAGACAATTCTTCCAGGAATTTTCGTTTTAAAGGAGTGTACTAAAATGGTCAGTAGGTTGAGGGACGTGTAGGAGTAATCTAAAGAGATTGTTTTTTTTTTTAATGTGAAAAATTACAGTATGCCTGGATGTTAAAGGGAATTGTCTGGTAGAAGAAAAGAAATAAGGAAAGATACATGGGAGAGAAAAGAATTTCTGCAGGTATAGTCTTGAGTAGGCAGAAGTGACAAGACCTGGTGCCCAGGGTTTCAGACTCACTTTGGTTAATGGTCAGCCCTGTTCATGAATGGGTAATGTCAGGGGAGTCAGCATGAGGGCTCAGATGTGAGAAGATACAACTTTATGGATGTTCTGGAAAGTCATTAGATGAGAGCAAGGAAGAGGAAAGAGCTGTTGGATGTTAAAGAGTTAACTTATTTCTTTGTTTCTAGATTTGATGGTAATTATTTTATGGTATGAAATGTACCATAGAAAATATGCACGAAGATATTTTTCTTTTAAGTCAGATGCATTTGGATTTTTCCCCAATGATAAGCATATGTAGTTGACATATTGTGTTGCCTTTCGCTCCATGCCACCGGCTTCTCATAGGGCTCAAGTGTGAAGCCTGTGGATTTGACTGCGTCCCAGGAAGACCCCCCTAAAGCTACTGCTGCAAAATGTTCCTGTGGCAAAGGGCCTTCAGGGCCCAGGCATGAGGCTTAATATAGCATTTTCTTGGTCCATGAGCTCATTTTTGGTTTTGGATTGAATTGGGCATTTTATGTTTGAGATTCCTGTGGATTTCACAATGGTGAGTGTGCAGCACAGCTTAAACAAAGATGTAAAAGGCTGTAGGGAAACACAAAAACTGAGAACAAAAATGCATTGCAAGGAGACACTGCTGTGAACAGCTGTTACTGCATTTTAAAGTGCCACTTATTTTAATTGAGTGGCAATAGGATAATAATACTGTTCAATAATGGTACACCTTTGTGTGGGACCCTTGGAGGCCTCCCCATGCATGATGTAATGTGGCCCCACATCTCCAAGGGAAAGCGTCAGGTGTAGTTGCCTTATTTTTGCAAAATAAATGTAACTGGGTCATAGACTGAGCATGACTTGCTCAAGAATATTCTGAGAGAAGTGTTCCTCTGGATTCCAGAAGCAGCAGTTCAAATAAAGGTGACCATGTAGGGATAATTCCTGTTGGGCTACTCTCCAGATAATAGAGGTCAGAGTAGCCAGGAGATGGGTTGGCAGTACATGTAAATTTCTTCCGAGGTGAATATCTGACAAATAGTGAAATGTCAGAGATCAGAGCAAGCAGAAGTTCTGAACGCTACCTAGAATGATAAATTCCAACCCAGAATGCAATATAGAAACAGAGCTGTGGGATTTGAGGGATGCAAGAGGCCTTTAAGAGGACCTAAGTTAGGTCTAGTTTACTCCCTTTCCATCTTCAACTATTCTTAGTTTCTGAAGCAAAGATTTTCCCCAACTATGGTGTCTTTGTATACGTTTTGTCAAGGCAAGAGCTGACTGGGATTGAAGTTGACAAATGGATAGACAATTTGATGGATATGTTCAGTGAGAAAGTGAGGGTAGGTGACTAGTTAGATCATTTTGATCCAGCATTGGAAAGTAGAGCTTTTTCCTGAGAAGGAGAATTCAGGACTATAACAATGGTGAAATGATTTCCTGTTTGAATTATTCTAGACCAGTGCTTCTCAAATATTAACCTGCATATGAATCGCCCAGTAATCCTGTTAAAATACACATTCCAAGGCCAGGGGTCTGGAGTGGATCCCAAGATTCTCCATTTCTTACAAGCACACAGGTGCTGCTGGTTTGAGGACCACACTTTGATTGGGGAGGGGAGAGGCAGTGTCAGGGCCTCTATTCTCTCATGAGCTGCATTTACCTCCCTCTCCATTGTATGCTGTGTATTCTCTTCCCTCAAGGGGAATCATTTGCATGAGGTATTTTTAGCTCACAGGTTCTTCCTGATATAGTATAAGTAGCAACAGTCCTCTTCCCAACATGATAACAATGGATGGAAGCCATCACATCACATCCTCTGCTGTGGGTCTGAGGTAATTTCCTAGCTGCCACTTACTGGTTGCATGACCTTGCATGACTTTGGGTGGGTCACGACCTCTCTGGGCCTCTGGTTCCTCATCTATAAGAATGCAATGACTAGTTCCTGTTCTATTTCTTCACAGAGTGGAAGTGATGGTGGTGGATAATGGAGGTGAAACTCCTTCACAGAGTACAAATGTGTTATAAAGGGAGTGAGGAGACTCCCTCTCATTTACGAGCAGTATCCAAAGTCTAAGCCCCTTCCTCATTGAAAGCATTTGATAGATTTGTAACAGGTGATACAGGTGTTAGGCATAATGGTTACCACCTCACCCTGGATGCTGCTCCTTCCCTTAATTTGACTCCTTCTTGCTTTCAGATTGAGGTGCTGGCCCTCCCTACCTTCATCTCTGCCACGTCTGATCATTCCTGTGGCGGCCAAGTCCCCGTTGATTGGGGCCCAGAGCCCACATGCAGGTGAGTGTTATGATTGTGATGAATTGTAATTGTTCCGCAAGCTACCATGTTTGAGCCTTAAGAGCAGCTAGACGGCTTAGGTAACGTATATTTTTATCAGATAATCTTAGAATGTAAAGTGCCATCCCCATTTTCCAGAGGAGGCAGCAGGGGCGTCAGAGAGTTTAACTATAGTTAGCTCAATGTCACATCGCTAATCTGCACTGCTAAAGAATTTCAAGTCCCAGCATGTCTGACTTCAAAGCCTGCTGAGACTTCATCAGGACGAGCTACTGTCCCTCTCTTGCCCAGAGATTTTCATAGTAGAGTCTGGTGATAAGCCTTGATTCTGATGGCTGTGTGGGTATCAACTAATGTCAGTGACTTCAAATAGTGCCACATGTGAAGGCACTGACCTGTGTGTGACAAGGCCTGGATCTGGGAATGAGAGCAGTGTTCCGGCCTTTTCCCAGGGAGAAGTTATCAGTGACAGAAGGAGCACCATGTCTCTCCTAAGGGAACTGAGTGCCTCTGTCACTCACAGAGCAAATGAGAACTACTCTCAGGTAAGGGAGAGGTGGCCTCCACTCACGTACTGAATACAAAGAGACTGAAGAAGAAGAAGAGAGGGAGGGCTTAGGGAGCTGCATGTAAACCCAATTCCCTGCAGAAGACCAGCGTGCTCAGTGTCACCGCGGGGATCGTGTCCCAGGCAGCGGTTCCCATCCCTGTCCCGATATCTGCGTTTGTTGGTCACATTGCATTTGTCTTACTCTCGCAGACTTACTTCGTGGGATGTGTTTTGTTCACAGTGATTCTCGGCAGTGTTATTTCTGTGATTTATTGCCCTGTGGTGTTTATCTGACTCTCCCTGTTTTACATTTTCTCCCACCATTGTCTAACATTTCAGAGTTTTACTTTCTGTGTGACCCAAATTTGTCCTTTTTTTCATATTTATTTTAGCATTTGTCCTTGTTCTCCCAACGTGTTTCATTCTCAGAATTTGTCTTTCTTATTTTGAAAACATGTCTCAGAATATGATCTTTTTCTTTTCCCTACTTGGTCTTTATTGGTTTACTATTTTACATCGTTTGTGTGTTTTGCTCTTTGCCTGACGCTTTGGCTTTCTCTGGGGCGTTCTCTCCGAGAGGAAAGGCCGGGCTGCTTCCAACAGACGTGGGTTCTGCGAGAGCTGCTTTGTTTTGCGTGCATCTCAACTTTTCAGTCCATACAAATGGGGGATATTAAAAGCCCAAGAGATAACCTGTGATCTCTGCTTTGCCTCAAAATAGCTTTGGGAGTTGGCAGGACTGAATATTTAGTTCAAAGAAAGAAGGGACCTTCCTACTAAGGATATAGTCCATTTCTCGTTTCCCCTCTCAGCATGGGAGGGGGGCCAGGTCTCCTTCAGTCATGTTTTTATAATTTTCTTTTGACGGATCTGGACTCCTACAAGTTCCTCAGTGGTGACTGTAGTTATACCATCAGCATTTTCATAGTTTTTAATGAATATGCAAATATCTGTGGCAGAATCACCTTTTTATCAAACATGATGATAATACCAGTTATGCATATTAACATTGAAGAGCTATACTTGGCCTACCAGGCACGTTCATAGGCCGTCTCTCCTGGATGCTAACAGCAAGCATATGAGTTAGGATTAGTATCCCAGTTGGTAGGGGAAACTGAGACTCAGGGAGATTGAGTTAACAGCTAGTAAGTGTCAGAGCCAGAATTTGAACCCATTTCTTCTCATTTCTATTTTGTGCTCTTTTCCAAAATCATATTGTATTCATATTAATTTTGATCTCTGGTGTTGGATATAATTTTTAAAATTACTTTTTTTTCTTAGACTTTCTTTTATGAGCTTCCTTGTAAGGTTTTCTTAGCTTAGTCTTTTCCCTTCTATTGATTCCTAGTCAGACGCTCTCCTTCTGGCTTAGAAATGTCCTCTCAGGGATGCGACTGGCAAAGATGCTGGAATGGGGGGGGATGGTGGACGTTAGTGCCTTCTACCATCATTGATTTCCAAGGTCTTTTAACACTTCCCTCTAGAAATTATGTCCTCCTTTCCTGATCACCCAGGGTGTTCTCTGATGGCTGACAATAGGAGTTTGCAAGAGAGAGAAGATAATAGAACACGTCATTCTGAAAGCAAACTCCTTCCCTGCACACAGGCACCAGACTATTCGAGTTCAGCTTGACTTTATGTTGAGGGTGGCTGACCAGGCCTGGCCTCACTTTTTCTCTATGCCTTTAAAATGTCTCTGAGTTGGGACCTGAGCCTTTACAGGGGTCAGTACTCCACCAGAGACCCTGCTGATGTTTAATGAATATCAAACCGCTGCCCTGATCCCCCTGAGCAGCTGAAAGGCCCGTGTGCTGTGATCAGACTGTTCAATCCTGTGTGTGTTTTTAACACTTCAATCTTACTCCAGGGACAGCTGTTAGGAGAGTTCTGGCATCACACCAACAGGGGCAGTGATATTCAAGCTCTAAGCACTTCTGCCCAAATCGCTTGCCATTTCAGAGGCAACCTGGGCTGAGTCTGTCTCAGTTGCTGCTTTTGTTTTCCCGGTTGTGCGGCAGCAAGTCCACACGTTTGCTGGAGTCCTGGTGTAGATTTCTTCCCTCCTGGCCCATGTCACTTCCCCCTGACCCCACCGCCAGCCTTCCTGGTGTTTTGAAGCAATTTGTCGAGGGGCCCTTCCATGTCTTTCCCTCTCCTGTTCTCTTCATTGGACTCCTCTCCTGCCCTTTCCATCGCTCCCTTTTTCTTTTTTATAAAATTGAATTTATTGGAGTGACATTGGTTAAAAAATGATAATCAGTTTCCAGAGTTCCATTGCTTTTTCTAAGAAAGGAGGAGAGGTAGAAGAAATGTATTTCAGGCAAATAAGAACATATCCACTCTTATATACTTTTCCTTATATCTCAAAAGTCTTTCTACCCTAAATTCACCTTTCAAAGATACTGTTTTGCTCTCTTGCTCTGGGAGTGGGTGCTGAATATTCCTCCTAGTATTACCCATCATCCTCATCTACTCACTATCCACCTCCAAGTCTAGTTCAAAGTTGTCCCCAAGATTCATAGAACTTGCCACGGAAATATTCTTCCTGGCATTTGTCTTTAGGCAGAAATGGTGCTAAGCCTCAATTCTCTTCTTTTGTTTATTTTCCTCTATTCCATTTATAGCCTTAGCATTTCCCTGTATCAAAACAGATAATGAGTGTAGAAATGCTTTGTAAACTATTGAGTGCTGTACATATAGAACCGTGTGTATTATTATGTTCAGGATACTTTGATCTGATAGCTCTCACTCCTGTTAACAGCCTGGCTACATTTGTAAATATTACCTAAGAAAGACTCAAAAGACAGCCACAAACCCCCAATCAACTAGTGGGGGTTAGTAGTCATCAAATTAGGTTGCAGATTGTAACCACATTATCATTAAGACTTTGAAGGCCTGTCATATAGAAGTGTTAGATTGACTGCATTAATCATTCCAGTTATTGCCCTCCCAGGATCCACACCTTTTACAAGAGACTTTGCCAATCTCCTTACCAAGGAGTGGAGTCTATTTTTTCCCAGCCCTTGAATCTGAACTGGCCTTGTGACTTGTTTTGGCTAATAGATCGTGGTAGAAGTGACGGTAGAAACTAGTTCTGAGTCTAGGCCTCAGGAGATCCTCCAGTGTCTCTTGCTTCTTTACTTTTACTCTTATAACTTTCTTCTCCTCTGCCAAGGACAGGCCTGGGCTAGCCTGCTGAAGCCCATGAGACCAGCCTGTATCATCTGATACTCAGCATGTGAGAGAGCCCAGCGGAGCTGAGACCTGTCCGACCACGTGAATTAGTCAGGGATCTATAAGAAACCAGACATCTCTATTTCTATATCAATCTATCTATAAATCATGTATAGATATGTATACTGTGTGTGTGTGTGTGAGAGAGAGAGAGAGAGAGAGAGAAGAGAGGTTTAAAGAAATTGGCTCACACGATTGTGATGCCGTCCAGGTCTGAAGTTAGTGGGCAGACCTACAAGCTGGAAATTTAAGTAAGAATTGATACTGTGTGGTCTTGAGTCCAAAGGTCTGTAGCATGTGCCAGCAGATGGGAAACTCAAACTAGGTTTCTGTGTTGCAGTTTTGAGACAGAATTCCCTCTTCCTCAGGGGCCCTCAGTCCTCGTTCTTGGGTCCTTCAACTGATTGCATGAAGCCCACCCATATTATGGAGGAGAGTCTGTTTTATTTAAAGACTATTGATTCTAAATGTTAGTCACATCTACAAAATAGCTTCACAGCAACGTATTGACTGGTGTTTGACCAGACAACTGGATATAATGGCTCAGCCAATCTGACCTATATGATTAACCGTTATGCCATGTACCTGTGAGCAATCATAAAAGTCTAAGTCTCTGAATTTGTTACATAGCACTACTGTGACAAAAAATATACCTTTTTAAAACTAAGCCATAAGGCTTATTTTTTATGAGCTGACTTGGTTTTCATGAAAAGGCTGAGTCCCACTGACATGGTGGACCACAGAGTTCAATGTCAAAACAAGCCCCTGCCTGCATTTTAGTTGCTAAAATTCAGTCATGCTAAATGGAGTCAGGGAGAAGCCAATGGTTGCTTGTTCTGTTCTCTAGCAGAAGGGCCTGGCATCAGTAGGGATGTCACTGTGCATTTCTAGTTCAATCTACAACTCAAGAACTGCCAACCCAGGGTTGGTCCTCCTGCCTCTTTTATTGCCTTTCTGAGCATGAGAGCAGGACGACCTTCTCGTAACAGTGTGTGTTTGATCTGCAGACCCTAATGCCTCCACTTTATCTTTCTCCTTCTGCCGCAATTAGCTTCTAAGAAAGTCTGAGTTATCAGTCATTTACTCCGTACTATAAACAGCTCTGTTTCCATTCCAAGGAATGTTTGCATCTCAAAACCTTATCCCTGTGGAGTGAAAGCTTTGCTCCTTACCAATAATTCTTGGACCACATGGGTAGGTGAAGGAGATCTTTTTATGGAGACAAGGGGCAGAAAGACCTTTTTAGGACCCCTGACATCATTGTCTCCTCTGTGTAACCAGGAAGGACGACCGTCCTTTCCATTCTCAGGCTGTGGTGCCGTGTTCCCATCTGTTGCTTATGTTCTGAACACCGTCTCCTCTTGCTGGGTTTCTGAATTGAATTTCTGTGGGAATGCTTGAAAGTCAACTTTCTTAGGAGCTTTATCTGATTTCCCCCAGTAGAATAAATTACTTTTTCTGAATGACTGAGGGCTGCCTTTATCATTTAACTTAGCCCTGATTATTCTGTCTTGAGTTAGAGTTGCTTGCATTCTGGCTATTCTTCCATGGCAGGGTGGGCACTTGAATAAAGTGCCCCTTCTCCTTCTTTTTCTCTCTCTACTGAAATAATGCAGAAAAGTCTCTACACTAGTGCTGGCCTTGGCCTCAAGAGTGTAAATGTAATAGAGTTTTGAGTTTAAGGAGCTCAGTTGTCACTAGGAAGACAGTCTTGTGCATAGGGAATTATAATGCAATGTGATGGGGACTATGGTAGATTTTGATTCACATTTTATCACCTATTACAGCAAATATTTCATCTCTATCAGGACTTTCTAAAGAAAAGAAAAGAATTCACCATTGTAAATCTTTTTCTTACTTTTTTCTTTCAGTATGACCAACAACTCTTATAAGTTAAAAAACCCCATTTCTTCTCTAAGTACATAGTGGAGGTCAGTTGTTATTTTTCTGCATAGTTCACCTATCCTCTCCTGTGACATTTATTTGAAATTTCATTCATGGACAACTGTGCTATTGAGTCCTACCAGCCACAGGACTGGTTATGTGAGCTAAGCCAGGCCAATCAGAATCTTCTTCTGGGAACTCCTTCTGAAAAGAATCCAAGGGAAAGAACTACCAAACACGCTGGCAGTAAAGATGAGAAGACACAAGCCCTGGACAGGCCAGTGGCCATCCAGCCTCAGGAAAAACCTAGTATGAAATATTGAAAGTGACTTTCATAAAGAAATGTGTCAGAGGAAGAGTCCCGTCAGCATCCAGCCTTTGAGTGAGTTGACTTAGATCAGCTGCCAAATATGCTCCATCTATGGTCCTATAATGAGCCAATGACTTCCCCATGCTGCCTAAGATTTTAAAATTGAGATCCTTGGGAAACAAAAGAATTTGACTCATATAAAGTTTGACTCATCATTTTCCCTCCCAACCTGCCAATACCTCACTTTCCAAGAACCCATTCACACCCTGAGTGTCAGAAGACTTGCACCCTTTTAATTGACTATTTGATAGAGATAAGTATTTTGTATCTTCTTTAATTGTGTTAGAGCTAAGAGTAAATGGTATGTTACTATGATACAGCATCATTTGGCTCTTGAGCTGTTTTTGGAACAATGGAATATGAGCAGGAGAATTCTTGGATCTGATTTGTGAATCTTGAAAGAAGTAGGCTTTTCAGCTTAGAAGAAAAGTTCCTGAGAGCAGAGAAGCAGACATATGAATATATTTTATTACCCAGTCACAAAGGAGACAGAGAGAGAGAGAGCAAGCGAGTGAGCACAGGGCATCTTCAGCTGACACTGAAGAGAAGGGAAAGGGGATGTAGAAAAAGCTAGCAAATTTAATGTATATTTAAACAATAAGCAGCATTGCAAGTAAATTTTTCTAGTTTAACTGCTCTCTCTTCCTCGGGATCATAGAGTAAATTAACAGTAACATAGGTGTCCTAATTTGAACATTTGATGCAATGCATTCTGAATTTGTGATCACATAAATGTAGGTTTATTATGATCATCTCCAACCCCACCAAGTTATTAAATTTTTACTGTTTGCTTAGTTTTATTTCAGGTATGGTTATGCATAAAGAAATAAAGGCATGGCTTTTTGCCATATTTCTTCCCATAGCACTGAGAAGACCAGACATGCACTAAAAAAGATAAAAGAATTGAAGGACAGATTAAAGTAAATGGCAAGGAGATCTTAGCTGCAAAGGTGTTGAAAAGAGTGGTCCGAGGAAGCTAATTAAAGTGAAACTTGAAGAGTGGAGGGCCTTGCTGGGCAGAGTACAAAGGAAAGGGACTTTTAGTTTGGGATATAAGCATGCAAGTGCATGGAATAGAGATGGCCTTGGTATTCTGGGGGACTAAAGAGACCAATTTGGCTGAAGCAAAGGGCAGTATTTGGGTAACAGCTTCATGAGAAACTATGTTGGTGAGGCTGGATTGAATCAGGTTGTTAACTATCTTGAATGCCAAACTCAGTCATTAGGGATTCATCATAGAAGACCAACAGCTTTTTTTAAAAAAAGATTTTATGTATTTTATTTTTAGAGAGAGAGGAAGGGAAAAAGAGAGAGATGGCGAGAAACATCAATGTGTGGTTGCCTCTCACATGCCGCCTACTGGAGACCTGGCCCACAATCCAGGCATGTGCCCTGATTGGGAATCGAACCCTTAGCTTTTGCTTTGTAGGCCCAGCTGAGCTTCACCACTCAATCCACTGAGCTACACCAGCCAGGGGTAGAAGACCAATAGCTTTTATGTTATGTGGTAACTTGGGCTGACTCTGGGGGGTCAAGGCAACAGGACACAGGCCCTCACCTCATGAAGCTCACAGGCTGGTGCTACATATGAAGATAATTAAATGAATAATGTAATTAGTTAACACATTATTTAAACCACGATGTATGCATGAATCCACACATTCATTGGGTGACTGTCATGTGCTGGCCAGTGTGATGTGAGCAGGCCAGGTCAGAACTCTCAGTCCAGCAGGCCCTGTAGGGCCAAGGGCACGCCTTCCTCAGAGCAGAGGGACGATTGTGCACATTGAAACCTGAAGTGACTTGCTTAGAACTGAACACTTTTTTAAAGAATATTTGAATAATTATGATATCTAATGCACAATATTTGAAAACTGCTTTCTCAGTGCAATAGCTTGAGTCATTCCTGATTTCCTTCATTTTCATTGTCCTTTTGGTGACATTGCAGAGCCGCAGGGCCTACCCTTTCATTCACCCAGTGCTGCTCTGCCGCTTCCAGACGGCCGTCGCCCAGCACAACAGCTGAGTCCTCCCCAGAACGGCCTCCCTCGTCTTCCCCTTTGAGTCTGTGTATGCCGCTCATTTGCTTAATGACTTTTTCTTCATAGGCAATATCAAAGTAATTTTCAGGCCTGCCAACATTGAAATAACCACACCTTTTTTTCCATTTGAATTTTTCCAGTTTTATTAAATACTTCACACACTTCACTGTGTACGTATCAGGTGGTTAGAATGATGCTTTTATATTCATACTTACCATAATAAGTTTAGTTAACATCCATCCTCTCATGTAGATAAAATAAAAAAGAAAAGAAAATCTTCCTTGATGAGAAATCTTAGAATCTGTGCTCTTAACAACTTTCCTGTGTATGATACAGCAGTGTTAGCTATGGTCATCATTAGGATTACTAGTACTTATTTGTCTTATAACTGGAAGTTTGTACTTTTTGATCACCGTAGCCAACTCTTCCACCCCACCCCCACCTCTGGTCAGTATAAATCTGATGTCTGTTCTTTTATTCTGAATTTGATATTTTGCTTGTTTTTTAGATCCCATGCATGAAAGAGATCATTTGCCTTTTTTTGTCTGACTTACTTCACTTAGTAAAATGCCTTCAAGTTCCATCCATGTTGTCACAAATAGTAGGATTTCCTCCTCACTTTTTATGATTAAATAATATGGCATTTGTATATCATATGTAGCTATATATAGATACACATATATACATATGTATAATCACATAGTATCCATTCATCCCTCCATGGGCACTTGCATTGTTTCCACGTGTTGGCCACTATAAATAGTACTGCTATGAACACGGGGGTGCAGATGTCTTTTTAAGTTAGTGTCTTCATTTCCTCTGGACAGATGCCTAGAAGTGGCATGGTTGGATCATATAGTAGTTCTATTTTTGATATTCGGGCCACCTATATACTCTTTTTCATGGTGGCTGTACCTATTTACAATCACACTCTAGTTAGTGCGCATATGTCCCCTTCGCTTCACAGCCACAGCAGCATTTGTATCTTGGCTTCTTGATGATAGCCATTCTAACAGGTGCGAGAAATCACACATTTTAAATTGGTGGAATCCAAATTTGAGGTCTCAGTACTTCATTTGAATCTACATTTTATGTGACTTCCTTAGCATGAGTGAGTCTCTTGGTTTATTTTTGGAAACAAGGTGCCTCTTGAGCGGAAGCGCCATGGCAAAGGAGAATGAGCCTGGGATTTTGAGTTAGACCAGGAGCCTGTCTCTCAGCTGGCACTCTGGGCTCAGGGCTGGGCCAAGGAGCTGGGGGCATGGGCTCTTAACTTCTGCAGTGGGGACTGAAGGAAATAAAGGCGCATCATAAATGAGGGTGGGCTTAGAATCAAAGGCAGGGAAATGAAGTGATAAATCTATAGGAGGCCAGCAGAGGAACACAGGTCCCGAAAAAGACCACAGCTGGCATCTTCAAGCCAACAGGACCAGGAGACTCAGAGGGTAAGTAGAAAGAGGTACCAGGAAAGGGGGCTTGACTATTCTGTACACAAAGAGACAACTTTCTAAAGGCCTGCTCTGGCCTCACTCAAGCATGGGCTGGGGGCCTTTCTGAAGACTTGGTCACATTAAGTCCCCTTCTCTGGTCTGTTGGAAGTGACTATGTATCTGGAAAATGATGATTATGCTTCTACCTCCCAGATGCCAATACAGTTATCCAGCACATAGTAGGTATTAAAATGAACTCCTTGGGAAATTCTACATGGCTTTCCTTTCCACATTCGAGAAGCTCCCTGCACATTCGGCAGGCTGATGAGCATCTCGCTGAAAACCCCAGAAGCTCAGAACCTCGTGATGGCCTGAATGGACTCGACCCCATCCCTGAGGTTCTCACTAGCTGGGCACGGATTCCAGTTCCAAGTCTCCGCTGTCCTTTCAGGATTTTCCCTTTGCATTTCCTTCTTAAACTTTTCACCCTCATTAAATTAAACTCCAGTTTTTGGCACAACCCTGTTCCTGGGGGGATTCTTAAAAAGTCCCATGTTGAGTTAAAATAAATTATTTCTTCCACAAGCGGTGTGGTAGCAGGTCTTGTCTGTATGGATAGACCTGGGGTCCGCCCAGCCTTACATAGCCCCAGACGCTTTGGTTTGATATCTGAAATCATCCTTTCACTGAAAACAGCAGGGAGGCTGGATTGTAACTGGTAGGTCCTTTTAAATTTGCTTTACTTCTTGGATAGAAGCAGCTCATTATAAATCCATTCCTTATCAAGCATTTGAAGACAAGAGGGGGAGATCGTGCTTCCCAAACTGAAGCTCTCCTTCCCTTTCAGTCATTTCATCTTTCTGATGTTCTGTCCTGTGCCTCCGCCCGTACCTGCCAGAGCTGAGAGATAGGGCTGTCCCTTAAAGGCACAGACCCTAGGATAACAATGCCACATGCTTTCAATCAAGCCTGCCCTAGTATCTGTCTCTTTGGCCATTCTTCCTTTTTCCTTAGTAACCGTGATTATACCATTGTATTGGCTGAGCTGATCTTTTGCTATGTATTGGGTTTTCCTGGTACGCACACAGCTTGTCGCAAATAGGCATCACCTATGATTTGTTACTATAACAATGTGTTACTGGGCCACAAACCCAGTGGCAATGTACCCAATGGCTGAGAATTGTGCGGACACTTGGAACTAGTTATCTTGCAGTACACAGGAGCAACGTTGAGTAGCCACACGCTTCGACACCAGTTAGTACCAGCTCCTTTATTGCCTGTTGGTGAGAGCCCCCAGTTTCTGCCCAAACCTAGCTGACCTTCGGGGACTCCAGCAGTATTTTCCTGGAGCCATAAATACAACACCGTGGCTGACAAATTCAACAGAGAGTTGAATTCATTGATTCGAATATGTATTCATTCATTTACTCGAAAGTTTCTCTAGCACTAGCATTGGGCCGACTCAATGCTGAGGATACGCAGAGAATAAGAATCTTAGTTTAATGGGAAAATGCAGCTGAAGTCCAATATGATGTGAACACGGGGAGACAATAACAGCTTTGCTCAGGAAGCATGGAATGTAGCACGCTAGTCTGGACGGGAGGTGGAAGCTGGGGTAAACACATTTCCATAGAGAAGATGGCTTCTGATTTGGGTTCTGGGAGACGAACAGGAGTTTGTGGCATAGCTTGGAGGTGGTTCATAACTGAGATATGGGAGAGCCGGGACCAGGTGTCTAGCCCCAGCTGTGATGGGCCAGACATTCTCGAACTTGTTCATGGGCACACATCACATGGAAATCTTGTCGATTCTGGTTCTGTGGGTCTGGGATGGGGCCTGAGAGTCCACAGTTCCATTAAGTTCTGGTTAAAGGCCCATTCTTATTTCTTATATATCTCAGTCTTTTTTTTTCTCCTAGAACTTAAAAAAATATATTAATTTCAGATTTACAGAAAAGTCTCCAGAACAGTACAAGAAATATTATATACTTTTCCCCAAATTCAAGTTTAACAACTGTTTATACTTTCTTCTATTTCTTTGGTCATTGCTTCTCTTCATATTTATATAGGATATGGTTTTACTTCTGAACTATTTGGAAGTCAGTTGGTGACACTGTGCCCCTCTACCTCTAAATTCTTCAGTGCATATTTCCTAAGAATACGAATATTCTCTTACATTTTTCAAAATCAGGAAATTTGATATCAATTGATACTGTTATCTAATACAAGCCATATTCAAAATTTTTTCAAGTGTTCCAATAATGTCCCTCCCATCAATTTGGCCTGCTGGTCAGGGCACAATCCAAAGCCATGCAGTATATGTGGTTGTTGTGTCTCTTGAGTCCTCTGTAATCTGGAGCTATTTTTCAGATGTTTTTTTCTTTCTTGACCTTGACAATTTCGAATGGTACAGGCCGGTTATTTTGTTGAATGCCCCTCAATTTGAGATTGTCTGATGTCTCCTCATAATTAGATCGTGGTTGTGTATTATTGGCAGGAATACCGCAGAGGTGATCCTGTGTCCCAGACCATGTTTTGAATAGCAAATATCGAATAAACACAGGCCTGCCTGGGAACGGACACTGGCCACCCATGTCTCCACCAAGGACGGCCTGCCTGCCAGGAGCTTTGTGCTGCCCGGTGCTTTGCTTGGCTAACCCTGGCTGGGACAGACACGCTGTCTCTCGGATTCACTTCGAACCTTCGAACCACAGATTTTATAGTAAGCCAGTTCTTTCCACTTCCAGAGTGGCTTTTGCACTTTGCCCTGTGACTCGGTGTACCCCTTTCTGGCTTCTTCTTATGTGACTTTCATCCCGATGATCAGGCCCTGTTTGTATCTCTTGCCTCGTGTCTGGTAATCTAGGACATTGCTAGGATGTGAAGAGGGAAAAGACCGACTCAGTGCCAGACAGGCTGAGCTACTTGAAGCCTCCCCCACCCCCGACTCTGGGTTGTACTCCTCTCGTCTCCATTCTTTACTGCTGCTCTTCTCGCTGCCCAGAATGCCCTTCTTACCCTTCCTCCACTCACTTTTCTATGAGGCCTTCCCCTTCCCCAAGTTGCCCACCACTTATTCACATGTATGTTAACGTGTGGGAAGTCTATTTCGATTTCGAGAAGTCGAGTCTGGAATAGGCTACGGTGTCAGGTGGGTCAGGCTGCAGGACAACCAGAGGCAGAGCTGGGAGGCAGCAGAGTGAGGCTCCCATGTCTGACCCGTTGGCTCCAGCACTTCCCAAGAGACCGAACCTCTCCAACTTTGAGTTTCTTTCTAAGTGAAATGGGAATCACACTACTGCTTTCCTTACAGCGTTGTTGGAAGAATCGATAAGATAATGCTGGCTCTCATTTACAGGCTACCAGATTCAAACAGTGTTTGGATGGGAATCATGGAAGCTCTGACTTGCCGAACTGGGGAAGTTGCCTTCCACCAGCATGGGGGCTCAGGCTCAGAGGCTGGGGTAGGGTTGGACCTGCGGATGGTGACAAGGGGCCCTCGCTTCATGAATCAGAGATATTCAGGGCCTGGTTAGCAAACCCATTCTTATGAAACTATCGAAGCCTCAGTTGCAAGGTGATGAGAACTGGACAGGGCACACGTGAGGACATGAGCACTCACAGGCTTGCTGTCCTTGGGAACAGCATTTTTGGACCAGAAATGCAGGGACAACAGAAGCAATATTTCAACATGATTTCTGTGACAGTCACTGCTAACTGTGTCAATCTGTCCCGAGAGCAACTTTCTGCAGAGCCTAAAGAGAAGTGCAAGGAAAACAATTCTGATCAAAGCCCACACCCCTTTGTCTCAGGCATTTTCTCTGCAATGCACCCAAAGGCACTTTGTAAAGTAGCAGCAGCCTCTGAAAAGAAGACGTGTTAATAGGATACAGTTTGTGTGTCATCGGCTCGTTCCCAGAATGGGTTTCGCATCAAGACAGACATCAAAATGGAGAGCAGAGATGAATTCACTCACATGTTGGCAGTTGATGGGGAAAAGGAGAAAATCAAATGTTTGAGTGGCCCGGAGACTAAGACTCTTGACGTGAAGGTTTTTAGCTCCATTTAGCGCTCTCAAACTAATGGGGTTATAAAATCATTCTGTAGGAATGACACCATTAGTAGAGACAGTTCTGTTCTGCCTTAAAGCTTGGAAGTACATCAATTAGCAAATATTTACTGAGTGTCTACTGTGTGCCAATGCTGAGCTGGGCATCCGAGGGGCGTGGACGTTTGTGGAAAGTGGGTAGTTAGTCACGGCAGCAGCAACCACTTTTGGAATGCACATGTTCAGTGATCTGAAGTCATTCTCTGATTTTGTCCAAGGCAGACAGTGCTGATCCTCATTTTACAAGTGAGAAAACGGAGGGGCAAGAGAGCAAAACGACTTGTCCAAGGTCAAACAACAAAAGGCCGAGCTGGGTTTCCTTCCATCTGCTCTTTCATTATTCTGTGATGCCTGGGGAAGATATTGCCCGTATTGAAAGACACCAAAGCCCAGACCAGTGTGGCTCAGCTGGCTGGTCATCATCCCACAAAGTGAAGGGCTGCTGGTTTGATTCCAGTCAGGGCACGTGCCGGGCGGGGTTACAGGTTCAGTCCCCCTTTGGGCACGTACAAGAGGCAACTGATTGATGTTTCCTTCTTGCATGCATGTTTTCCTCTCTCTCTTTCTCCCTCCCTTCTCTCTCTCTAGAACTAAATAAAATCTATAAAAAATAAAAATAAAAGACACTAAAGGATTCAAACTAGTATATGATAAACGTGAAAACAATTCACATTCATGTTATTCTTCCTGGTGGGAATCAGTTCACTTAATAGGCACAGAGACTAAGAAGGACAATGTGCTCATGGAGTCACAGGAGGTTCTTACTGAAGAGGCCTCGGTGCTGTCCAGCCCAGCACTGCCTGGTCCCCAGGCCCCTGATTCCACTGTGCTTGCTCTGCAGCAAGCACCGTCTGCTTTCTGGATGTCTCTGTCCTACACAGAGGGCATCTGGAGTAGGCAGTGTGACTTCCCTCACCTACAGCTTGGAAGAGGCGATATCATCCCTATTCTAGGTGGCCTTCCTCCTGCCATGGTGTCTCAAGGTGCTAGAAGCCAAGCGGCTAAAACATGTCAGAGGAAGATTGTTGGCATCGTGGTGAAGTGGATGGAGACCCTTTAATATGGGAATCAGGCTGCTGGGAGATTGATGGGTGCTGCCCGCCCCTGCACAGAGAGGAACAGCCACCCTACTGTCGCTCCCTCCTCTCCGCTCCCTCCTCTCCACTCCCTGATGGCCAGAGCTTGGGTCTTCGGGGGCACTGCAAGAGCATGTCAGGGTTGATTCAGAGAGGGGCGTGACTCTGAGAGGGAGCCTTTCCGTCCCGAAGGGTCAGGAGAGGCACGTCGAGGAGTTGTGGTGGGGACACGTGCTGTCTAGTGAATTTGTCACTGAGTATTCTGTTCCCGTACCCTAGAAGAAGAAAGAGAAGGAAAAAAACTCAACACCAGGCAAGGAGAGTTAATCTGTGTCCAGAGCTTTTTGAAATAATAAAATCAGAGCAGGCTCACTGGATACCATCCATTTCCATTTCACGCTCTCAGAGCCTGAAGACAGGCCGATGAATTTGGCTGGCAGACTTCTTTCTTTCTTTGGCTAGCTGTCTAACTCAGTTTTTCCTTTTGGGGTATTGGGCAGAAGTCTAAGGGCCTGGAAATTTGATGTAGGAAAACGGCGCTGGGAGTCTACCTCCTTCCTCTGGCGTTGGGCGAAGCCGTTCAGGAAACCTTAGCTCTCCCCCTTGTCTCTCAGTCTCTATTATACCCTTCCAGGTGACAAGGCCACATGCCCAAGGACACTGCCACACAGAGCTCCTTGATCTGGTTGTTCCTGTGAGTCACAACGGAGGGAGAGACTGTCAGCAAAAGTATGACGTGTGTCTGAGTCGCTCAGGCACATCTCGGGCTCAGCTTACCCTGGTGACCAGGCCTGCTGTCCAGCATCTGCCACATTTTGGCTCGTGCAAGTCCGCTGATCTTCTGGAACTGGAGGGAAAAGGCAGGTCACTCATCACCTGGTTGTTTCTCAGGATCCACGAAACTGTGGTTCCACAGCCCAAGGAGAAATGGAATAATAAGAGAAAAAAAATGACATCCTAATCCTCCTTAATCAAAGCATTTGAAAGGAGCTGGCATGCAGTCATTGTGCTCCAAATTTATTACTACAACAGAACGAGGGTAATACTAATGGAATAGCAATCGCTGGGAACACAGTGCACTATTTATGGAAATGAAGGTCTGCCTGCCAGCCGCAAGGAGAATACAATGGGGCCTGAGTCTGGTGAAGGACTGCTATGCTCTATCTAGGGTTTGCTGTTGTCTCGCCACCACCATCAGGTCCAGAGCAAAGAGCAGTGACAGCGGTCCTGGGGGAAGGACCCTCCCTCCAGACTTGAGGGACTCCAGGCCCTCGAGCAGGCTTTGCCATCAGCAGTTGCTACCTGCAGCCCCAGAAGGCATCGTGAGCCTGGGAAAGGGATGGAGGGGGAACGCGTGATTACTGTTAATTGAGCGACTGCCATGGGCCAAGATTTACACATTTTGTTTTGTTCCATACTCAGTAATTTCGCCATCCCAATTTTGCACATGACACAATTCAAGCTTACAGCTGCTAAATATTTTTACCCACAGCCACAAAGAAATCTGAATTTTAACCTGTCCAAGTTCAAAGCTTATCTATTTATCTTTTCCTCACAAATGATAGAACTTCAGTTCAAGGTCTTGGGGTACCCCTCCAATAAACGAATGTCAGATTTCTTGTGGACTCTCCCTTTCTCCTATTCTTGTGCTATAGGCTGGGAGTGGAAATCCTGTCCTTCAAACTCCCTCACACGCTGGGTTTCTTTCTACATGAATGACATGGTTAATTAGTTAATTAATTAAACAAGTAAACAAATATTTACTGGGTGCCTACTATTCGCCAAGCACTCTGCTATTTGCTGGCACTTTCATGTAAAAGATGGCAAATTTCTATTTTGGTAAAAGGAACAACAAACTTTTAAAAGGCAAGAAGAGTGTGAAATTGTAATAAATGATTAGAGCTTATGAGCAGCGCTACTTGGAAAAAAATAAAACAGGGTGCTGCAAAAAATAACGGGAATGGGGAAAACATCGTTAAGTTTGTATGCCAGCAGGATCAGAAACAGCCGAGCGATGGCAGGAAAAGAGGCGCTAAGCGGAAGGAACAATGAGTGTGAAGGCCCTGCGGTGTGAGGAGCTTGTCGTAACTGGAGGCTATGAAAGAAGGCCCGGGAAGCTGGGAAGAGCAGACCGGAGGGAAAGTGGGACGCTCCACAGGGAGAAGGCGCAGACCAGGCGGGACCTTGTTCCCTGTGCTTCGGAGTCTGCACTTAGTGCAATAGGGAGTCCTTAAAGGATTCCCAGCAGGAGCATGATATGAGCTGGTTCAGTGTCTGTCATTATGTTTTTAATAGAAAAACATGTCTGTGGTCCAAATTTTTTTTTAAATATGGGGTTTTTTTTTGGTAAAAATATCTCCCTCTTATTCCTGTACTTCAGTTCCCCTATGAGGTTGTATATCCTCTTGAATATATCATATACATATTCAAATATACATATATAATATTTATTTATATATTACACATAAAACTAACACACATATATGCCATTCCGTAGCCTGCCCTTTTTTCTCACTTTATACTATACCTTGGAGATTATTCCATATGGAGACAAAGAACCATGTCTTTTTTTTAAATAGCCGTGGAGTTGTCAGCATCACATAGTGCTTTGGAAGAGACTCTGGAGCCAGGCTGCAGAGTCCAAGTCCATCTGTATGACCTTGAGCAACTTGCTTAACCTCTGAGTGCGTAGGCAATTGGTATGGTGAGGGCGCCCGTCTCACGGGGAT
>PVKM010012897.1:0-31017 GCA_004027735.1 Carollia perspicillata | reverse complement strand
TATTTACCACCTATATGGTCATGTGGGGGTGGCGAATGGGCTATTGCAAGGAATGGGAATGTGTATATGCATCTCAGTCATAACCTAAAATTTAACTCTATGGTCAAACTCTCTTTGTGTCTTTAGCTTTCCTCATTCTTGTGTTTCAAATAACATATGCTGCTCTGATTTCCTCAAGACTTCTTCCTCCTGTTTTGTTTTCCCCTCAAGATCTTGGCAGCATGCATCATCCCCCAGAGTTTTCAAATTTTACAATCTCTTTCTTCTGCCTGTTTTGAGAGCTTTCATTCTATTCAGATTAATATTGTCCAATCAATAACAAAAACCTAAATATACTCTGTTATTCACTTCCTTCCATCCCAGAAAATTCACATTACATTTTCTATTCTTCTAGCTTCATACATTTCCCTTTTAATTTCATAGTTTTGAACAAAATGAATAAGGTTATGACTTGACCAAAGCACTTAATACAATTCCAGACAATGTGAAATGGAAATCTCACTTATTTTTCTAAAGTTGTAGGGGAAAAAATGAATCTTTTTTAAAGGCTTTCCTGCCATAAACTATCCTTTTGTAGTTGGCATTCTAAATGTATCATAAGATGTATTGCTTCTTTGTCTAAAAGGGCTGCTGAAATAGGTTTAAATAGACTTTCTGTGCCTGTCTCTGGGGGATAGAGGTGGGGGAAATGGTTAAAGGGGCCAAAATGTACAAACTTCCAATTATATGGTAAATAAGTTCCTGCAGTATTATGTGCATCATGGGGGCCATAGTTAATAATATGACATTGTACATCTGAAAGTTATGAGAAGAGTGTACTTTAAAAGTTCTTACCATACACCTGGGAAAGATTATAACTATGCGAGATGATGAGTGTTTTAACTAAACTAATGTTGTAATCATTTTGCAGTATACCAGCATGTATACATAAATGAAATCTTTATGTTGTGTACCTTAACTTTACAACAATATGTGTCCATGTAGCTTAAAACAACTAGCAAAATGTTCCTAAGATAGGCTAATATGGGAAGCAATGGACACAGTTAACAAAATTTAAAAACTTTATGTAGAGATTGAATATCGATACATTTTTCTTTGTATTAATAAAGTGAAGAGAGAAAGAGATAAAAGTGGGAAGAGTTGATGGATCATGTTCCAGGGGAAAACTGTAAGAGACCAAATTAGGAAGAAGAACACTTCTGTTTCTGAGCGAGAAGAGATGGGAACAGTGGTGGTTAAAGGTGGATGCATTAGGAGAAGAAAGGAGCAGTAGGAGGAGTGGCCTGTCGCTTCATCTAAAACGCAACATAAAAATTGTAGCGGCTTTGATAAAATGCACACACATCTACACATCCTACATTCTGAGTTTACTCATAGATGGTAACAAAAGGTATCATTATATTCTAGACAGGGATGTTCCAGTTGTTCTTTGTTGGGCCCTACAACTCCACGAATACTCTAAGATCTACTAGAAAGAAGAAACGAGAGAGAGAGGGAGAGAGAAAGAAGGGTTGAGATTTGAGAGGGTTTTCTCTTAAGAATTTTTACTTCTTGAACTTTCCGTCTGATATTTTTAGGAGTGCAATTGAGTGTGGGTAACTGAAAACACAAAAAGCGAAACTGTGGGTAAAGTGGGACTCTATTTATCTCCTGAAGTGACTGGATAACCATTGTGTACTGTTCTTGGTTAATAATTTCTAGGAAAATCCCCAGGAGCTGGTAGTTTATTCATGAGACGAGGGGGAAAAAAACTAGTACGTAAAAATAGAACTCTCAGAAAGGTTCAGACATGTTATCACTGATGGTTTTTTCTGATATTTGTGGGTCTGGACTAAAATTAAAGGGAGATTTAGAAAGAGATATCTAGAACCCACCCGAAGAGGATTATTACCATTCTGCTTCCAGCCCTTACAGGAAACAGACCAAGGGAAGAGCTTGAAGGGTGATGGTTCTTTGGCACATTGTCGTGGCGGTAATGAAGAGTACATTTTTCATCTAATTTAGAAACTGTTTCATCTAAGGGAGAAATGGCTCAGTTCCTCCAGTTTACAAATTGACTCCCTAAAATGCAGTCTATTAAGGCCATGGTCATAAAGGCCAGAATGGTGATCAGCCGCACAGATACTTCCTGTGAAATGACGGAGCATCTCCCTATTTCCATCGCTACCTTATGCTCAGATTAGGATCTCTTTGAATAAATGAGCTTGGGCAAGCATCCAGGACCCAAAGCAGAAATCTTAATTCAGCATCTCATTAGCTGGATCTGGCCTAATACCACCGTGTGGCACACAAACTGTACTTCAAATATGTGAATTAGTTGCTGACATTTAGAAGTCAAGAAATTCACAATTAGACTAGATCTCTTTCTTTATGTGAAAAAGAAAATGACAAAATACTGCAGCCCCAGATCCTATCTCTACATGGCAGGCGTCATCTGTAGGTTGGAAGTGGCTGTTACCTTTCTACTCCTGCAGGCTTTGGAGACGGGACCTCTGACTTGGGGAGTGGCCCTCGCTGTGTTTTTCTTCCTGAGACAGAAGTAATTGAATGTGAATGTCACCACTCTCCTGTTTCAGGAAATCTCCTGTGAGCTTTCCATGGGTGATTCTGCTCTTAGGCAGGAACAATCTTAATATGAAAATAGTGACTTGAAATGAAAGATTCAGGAAGAAGACTGCCTTTCAAAACCTGGATTTCAGCTCCCCCCCTCCTTTTTGCTCAATAACTTCTATAGCCTCCCTGTAGAGAATAATCACTTAAATAGCATCATTGTGATGATAGCTTGACACTTTAAATAATTGTATCTCAAGACAGATGAACAAGGGTTTGAAAGTAAGAGAATAGTTTGAAATCCAGTTGTAATGAGGTATTAATGTTCTGTGCTGGTGGCCTGAAGCTTTGAGACCATTGCTTCCCAGAGATACATGAAAACTAAAACAGTAGCTAGAAACAAAGAATTGCATAATGGGGAAAAATTGCACATTACGCTACATCTTTATTTAGTAGAATTTACAAAGAGCAATTTTATTAAGCACTGTGGCATTGGTTTCTTACCAGAGTTGCTTCTCCTGAACAAGAGTGTTAAGTTAGAAATAAAGCCATGATGCCATTAATCTTAAACAGATGAGTGGGGCAGCTGTCAAATTTTAATTAATCTGGCCTAGCTGAGACCAAATATTAGGCTATATGCAACTCAGGCTAAATCTACAGCCACAAATTATTTAGACGGGTTTAACCAGGTGAGTCAGCTTCATCAAAAACATCAAAAATATAGTCGAATCATCTTTCCAGTTGTTTACTAAAGAGTATCAAATGCTTTGAATGGAAATGGGGAAAAGAAGTTGCTAATACATTATCATTAGCTGTTGTGTTGAACAAAGGGCTAAACATTTTGAACATGTACCTCATTTAACAGTAGCAAACACCCAAAGATGTAGGTTCTTACAGTATTCCCATTTGAAAGCTGAGAAACCAAAGTTTAGAAGAGCCTCATATATTGTCTGTGGATAGTTAAGTCAGAAAGAGATAAATCTGAGGTTCAAACTTTCCTGAATACCATACTATTCCCTGTGCACAACGGAAGAGTGAGAATTGCTTAAACATACTACTGTTGTCATTAGTGGATTCTAATATTGATGAATAAAGCAGATTTTATTTTCCTCCTCTATGGTAGTCCCTAGAGCATTTAAAGGCTAGGAAAATTCCTCAAAGACCCATTGTTAGCTCTGCTAATGAGACTCTTTTCCTCTAATTCCACACTTTGTGTTTGCTTCCTGTTTTTCTAATGATTTGAAATTGCCAATGTGGCAAAATTTATCAATGTTGCTATTTCTCAAGGAAGATCTCAGTACTCAAAAGGTTCTTAATTTTAAATGGTGTGGGTGATTTCTATGGTAGTAATAATAATGATGATGGTTAGGTAGTTAGATAAATGCCACATAATAATGATTGGGTGGTATTTACTTAGCTACAGTTGAATTAATGACCACCTATTTTTTAAAAATCATTGCTAATAAAATATTGTTTCCAAGTGTGGGTTTTAATCACCCGCCACAATCATCCAGAATGTAAAAAATGTGATGAACTTCAAATATTTGCTCAGCAAGCTTAAGAAACTTTGATTTCTCACTCTGTGGTAGAAAATACTTACTCTGTAACACTGGCTTCATCTCTTGTTGATAGTTTATTTTTATCCAAGGCCAATGGGAAGGTCTTTTCTATTGAAGGAGGAACAACACGCTTTTGCTGACACGGAGCTCTTCGGTAGGCACTTTGCGGCGTGAGGCTCATTTGCATTCAACCACACACCGCTCTGCAAGGTGTCATTTGCGTTTCTGATCATGAATATAATTTTCCATTAACTTTGTTACAATGTGGAACATAAGTACTGATATTACTTTATTAATTTTAATATATGACACACTTTTAAAAAACCAAATTTCTATCTGGGGCTTGTGTACCGTTATTTTCACAGACTTTCAATTCTGTTGTTCACCAGCTACAGATTTAGAATAATTTATTCTCAGACCAGACAGACCTGTGTTTATATCTCAGTTCTGCTACAAAATGCTTTAGATTAGGCCAGCTATGTAAATACTCTGAACTTCAGATTTCTTATTTGTAGAAGCAGCGCACTAACAGTTCTTGTGGCATAGGGATTTTGGGAGGATTATATGAAACAATGCATGGAGAACATTTTGCAGCGTGTCTGGCATATGGAAAATATGTTTGTTTTCTCTTTTTTTTCAGTTATCGTCATGGTACTTTTCATTTTTCTCTTGTTTTCTTGATTATCCCCTCACTAGGAAAGCAGACTAGACTCAATATTTTGTCAGGTCTGCTGTAGATAAGATTTGAAAACAGATTTCAGAACTGTCTTCCATTTTTTTCTGGCTTTTCCATCCATCTTAATATATAAGACTTTTGTAAACAATAAGACAAACATACCAGGCTTTTTGCAAAAAGTGATTTCACTACCCATGCAGTTATGTCTGGAAACTTGAAAATTGTTGTTTAAGATTATGAGGTGTTAAATTATTTAAAATTATGAGGTCGTTAGAAGTTCAGACACTGGAACCACACTGAGTCTGAACATTGCGCTGTGACCCTCTAGCCATCTGACTTTGGCTGGTGTTGTGACTTCTCCATATCAAGGTTTCATCATCGGCAGCATGGAGATAATCATGTTACTTACTTTGCAGACTTGCTGAGAGGATTGAGTTAATTTATCCAACATGACTTAGAACAGAACTCTTGAACTGTAATGACTTAATGTTAGCCACTACATCACCGAGTGAAATGATGCAAGCCAGTCCTTATATTGCCAATTTTAAATTAATGCTGTGATATGATATGTATTCTGTACTTTATGATTACCCTAATATTTTATTTACTCCTACGATTAGAGCCTAGAACATTGCAGACAGAGGCACAGGATGTTTTGTTTGGGTTAATACAGACCTACTCAGATGGTCATAATTTGAGTCAGATCCAATTAAAAACAAAGAAAAAAGTATATGATGTGCTTCTTACATAGAGTCCTACTACTGACAGAACAAGCCATCTTTGGAGTTTTGTGAGTTTCATTAAAATGAATCTCTTCTTCCTCCTTCTAGTTTGCTGAGTAGGTGCAGGCACTGGAAGTAATTTTTAAATGTGTGACTGACAAATGTTAAGCCATTTCACCATGATGATCAACTGAAGCAATGTATCACTCCAATGATGGGCAGGAGAGGTTCTCTGAGGGTGGGTAGCAGAAACCAAAATAAAGAAATAAGAAAACTGTAGTCTTTGGGGTAAGTTTGGACTTACCCTAAAAATGCAACATGCATTTTTAAAATAGTCATAGAAATAAATAACCCATTTATATACAGTGGCTTTTGTGATGGACATTATATTAAAAATATGCTACAAAATATGTGGTACCTTAATTTGCAGATGAAGAATAGCATATATTCAGAAAGTTGGTGTCCCTTGCCTGTTATCCCACTATTTGCAAATATGCAGAATTATTCTTATGGCAATATTTATTGGGCACTAACCATGTGCTAAGTACTGTACTAAATCTCACCTGTTATGAGTCATTTAAACTTCTCAATAATGTTATCAATTATGCATGGTATCCTCCTGACATTTTGCAACTATGACTCAAATTAATTTCTTGTCCAAGGTCACCCAGTTAATATGCTGCAGACCAGGACTGAACCCAGGTCTCTATTCTCATTGTCTATGTAACGGTGCCCAGAAATGGTGTGAAGGATAGTGAGAGCTGGCCCAGAGCTGAAGGACCCTCTCATCGGAATCTATATTTGAGTATGTAACACTGAATGTTATAAACAGAATTATATTTAAAACTATTTAATTATTTGACAGGGTGTTTATTAGCTAGGGAAAATGTCTATTTCTTGGAATTGAGTGAGAAAAAGTCTTTTTGATAATATTTGAACATAAGGTATCATATTACAGTTCTCAGACTACGGGATGCTCTTGATTCCAGCCAAGTAATTTCAATGGTTCATGGAATTCACATTAGATAACATTAAAGGTGGGAAAGTTACTCCTTTTCAGTTCCTGTTCTACCAAAATTATCCCAAGAGATAGCATTAGTCTGGTGGTCATTGCTCTGACTTCTTTGAGCATAAGGTAGCTTTTAATTTTCGGAGTTGTTGCCAAAATCTCTGGTCATCAGAATCAGGTAACCAACAGTGTCAGGTAGAAATAAGCAATATAATTTTGTTTAATTTGTTGTTAGTGTACTTTCTAGCAATAGAATTTTTTTTATTTATGGGAGTGATATAAAGTGAAATTCATTTATATAAGTAAAGTATTACTGGTCTAAGTTAGTTTGGGTATAGCAATATCCTAATAGGAGTACAATATTGTGTGAAATTTGAATAATACTGAATTTCAAATAGATTTTGGAGTCACACAGCTTTGAGTTCAATGCTGCCAGTTGGCCAAACACTCACACCCACCCCTCATCACACTGCCCTATCATTGTGTTCTACTGAATAAACCTAGTAAAATCATTACTTTGTTAATCTTTACACCTGAAAAGTAGGGCATGAGAATACAAATCTTACAGGATTGTTTTTGTATTAAATGTTTAAATATACGTAGAGTGCTTATTCAGTTGTAGATATCTTATAGTAGTCACTTAGGTGGAACTGTTAATATTTTCCAACTTTTTCTTCTATTTCTCATTTGCATGTCTCATACTGGCTTTCTCTATGTCAAAAATTAAATATCACATTAAGTAAACTCAGAAGTTGAAATAGCTCCACATCCTGCAGTTTACTGTCTTCCATTTCTGAGTAGAGGTTAGGATCTTTCTATTATGAGAATAATATTTATCACAAGAACAGTTATTGCAGTACAAACAGTCAAATGAAGTAGTTGAATTAATTTAAAAAATTATTTAGTAGAATCATTTGTTTTTTCTTACCACAAGTCTGTCTAATCATGAGAGTCTTATATAACCCAAGTGATGACCACAGAGCTTTGTCATCAAGTACAATAAGGGTCAGGAAATTAAATTTATTTACAATACGTCTTAGAACAGATTCTGTGTGATTCACTGTGAAAAAACTGAACAGTGATGGGCCATGATTTCACATTATTAATAACAGCAAGTGGCGAGGTAGCTTTTCTCAGTTGCTTCTGGTGGGATCATTTCTGGTGATATTGGAAATAAATGTTTGTGTTCTGTGGAGAATCTAAAAGTGACATTAACTTTTTCTGGTTACAGGACTTTTGCACATGACATTTAAAGTAGTTCTCTCTGTATATTTCTATGCCATTACCTGTATGATTCCTTAATAACCTTGGTATCACACTTTAATTATTTTGTTTATTTGCATTTTATTTGTCTACCATCTCTAGATTATAAGCATCACAAGGTCAGGGACCATGTTATGTCGCTGCCAGTGTCTCTAGTGCCTGACCCAATAAACAGATAAACAAATGAATGGAAAACTACACCTAGATTATACTAGTGTAACCCAGTTTTACCTAGCCAGATGGTTCTTAAATGTTAGCTTGCATCAGAATCCCCTGAAGGGCTGGTTAAAATGCAGATGGCTGAACCGTCTGATGCAAAGCTTCAGTTCAGTAGTAATTCTGGGGTGGAGCCTGAGAATTTGCAAATTTGCCATTCTGTGTTCCCAGGTGTTGCAGATACTGCTGGTTCGGCTTGAGAACTGACTTATAATAAAAGGTATCGTTTAATAACCCGAAAATATTATGTTGAAAGGCTGATGCTTTTTCTGAGGAAGTATTCAAGCCATCTAATTCCCCTACTTATTTGGCATCGATGACTCAGTTTTTAGTATTCACCTAACACTTGTGAGTATGGAGTTTCTGCATGTGCAGTTATTACTCATTTCATTATGTTGATCATACATAATTACACAGATATGATTATATAGATAATCATGTATCACAATTATAATCATGCATATGATTATATATACATTTGATTATATATGGTCATATATACCCTTAAAGAAAAGACAGGGAAGAAGAGCTGTCTGGGATGCTCTTGTGCACCGCAGTCATGCCAGGCCCCTTCCAAGTCTCATGTCATGTCCCTTGCTCGCTGCCTTCTGCTGACATGTTGCGAGCGTCAAGACTGGCCCTGGAGATCATTCACCCTGTTGGACTCCCTGGCTTGGTTTCCTTAGCCATCGCTCAAAGCTCAACAGAGCTTCTCTTTTCTTGTTATCATTTTTCTTTTAGCATGCAAAGCCTTACCTTCTTTTGTGTTCTACCTTCTGTGTTCTCTCTTTTTTTTTTCTTTGCCATGGTGAAGCAACACCAGAAAATGGAGGAGAGTGAATACTTTCTGAGCAAGCTTTCTCGTGCATGGAAAAACATTGCAGTCATTCTCACAGAGGGCATCAGGAATTTTAAGGACAATACGATATTGCATTCATCTTCCAATTATCCCCAGCAAATAGTAACTTGGGTAATCAGAATCAGAGTCTTGGCCAAATGCAGGATATTAGTGTGAAATGGCATTTTCACTTAAATAGTGATTGATATAAAGGCATTTTAGAGGAAAACCAAGCTTTTATTCAATGCAAAAAAGTTAATATCAGCAAGCAATTTTTAACATGTATATTTTAAGAGGGGTTGAATAAAAGTTTAAAGCTGTCAGAAACATTTCTCTGTGTAAATATAATTTAAATAAGTTCAATGAAGTGCATTATATTCATCACAAAACACAGGCACAATAGAGATAACATTAATTTTATTTGTAAATATAAATTATCATTGTCTTAAATTTTCATTGTATATTTTCCTGAAAGGCTTTCACTACATAAAGATCTGATGAAAAATATTGCTTAAATTATACATGAAAGTACCTATTGGAACTCTATCAAAATTTGAATAAGAAATGTTTTATTAGCTCAGTTCTCTGATCTGTATTTCATTTTGTATGTCTGAGTTCTAGCGTTTATTCTAATGTCATTTTTGAAGCTGTTATACTCATAGCTCTGTAGAAAATAATGCCTATGTAGATTGAGATACCCGATTTTTAGGATTTAAGATACATGGTGTCACTCTGAGGAAATAAAAGAGACATATCTTTGGTATTCAATACTTATTATCTCTTTGGAAAATTTCCATTGCTCTGGAGCAGCCAGTGATATGGAGGAGAACGTGAAGTAGGAGTCAGAGGTCTGCCGTAATATTACAGGTTTATTTGCACTAATTACAGCACACATGCCACACTGGTTTTCAGCAATTCATTTGCTGGACAGTTCTTCAAGCAGTTCAAGCAGCCAGTTTCAGCAGTGCGGAGACTCTAATTAAACTCTGGCCGATGTTCCAAAACCTCTCTTCAGAGCCTGGGGGGATGAGAATATTTATTTACAAGGCACCACTTACTCTAAGGCTTCAGGTCTCCTTCCCACAATCAGTATTCCAGTCTGGCCTAGAGAGGAAAGACAAGCATTCCATCTGATTTTATAGCAAGTACACGTGCTTTTGTACGAATCTGAATTTTATTGATTGAAATACTCAGTGGAATACTGCTCAGAAATAAAAAGGAAGGGAGTATTTTTGCATGTAAAACCATACATCTATCTCAAAGGCATTATGCTGAGTAAAGGACAGCCGTCTTAAAGGGTTATATAAGAAACAACTTTATTTACAATATTTTCTGGAAAAAAACACCGGTGATGGAGAATAGATTAGCAGCTGCTAGAGGCTGGGTGAAGGAAGTGTATGACTGCAAAGAGAGGTGCACGAGGGAGTTTCCTGTATGATAGAACTGTTCTGAATCTTTAATGTTTTTATTATGTTGAGACTGAGAGAGAGAGGGGTGGCGGGGAGAGGAGCCAAGTGGCGAATCTTGATTATGGTGATGCTTACACAAATACATACTTCAAAATGCACAGAAATGGAGACCCAAAAGTAAATTTTCTTGCAGGATAACTTCATTAAAAAATAGTAAAATACCTACAACTTTAGAAAAATTAAACCACAATTTTGCCTCTGAGGCAAAATTTTTCTCCATAGGACAAAGAGTATAATAGTGCCCATGGATAAAAATGAAGCTAGCTGCTTAAGGTCACATCTATTCCTATTAGAATAATATACTATGTATGTCGAATATAATGCAAATCTCTTTTAATGACCTATAGTACATATTAGCAATCAATCACAATTGTACCTCTTGCATGTCTGACTATCCCTTTTCATCCTCCTCATGCCTGTTTCCTCTCATGTTTTAAAGTAAGGGTACTCTCCAGGTTGCATCTTATATCTTAATTTCTTTAGCCCAGCCTCCTCTACCAGGACAACCTCTTTCGGTCCAGTGACTTGACCTAGAATCTCCTTGCTGAAGATGACTTTCAAATCCGTCCCTGCACTCCTAATATCCTTTTATCCCTAATTATATTTCTATGTGTAACATCTTTTGGATAGCCCAATAGTCCAAAGCATCACAGTAGCCAAAGCATTTTAATTAGTAGTTCTTACAACAGCTAAGATTCTTCTAAAAACACAGGCTTCTTGGTCACTAAAGCTAGAAATATTATTTTATAACACCACCACCTTATACTTATTCTTACTCACAAACCTGGCCACTAAGTGTAGTTGATTCTTTCAATTTTGCATTTTTCATCATAAAACCCCAAATTATACCTTCCTCTTGGTGACTTGGGATATTACTACTATGCATTCTGTATGGTCTCTCTGACTCTCATCTGTTGTGTCTCCCCTTGAGTTTTGTACTCTTATTAGTATTACTTTATGAGATCTGACTCATTCCTTCTATTTTCAGCAGAAATAGTTTTCTCACAGAAAAAAATATCAATTGCATTTGGTATTTTTACCTTCAACAGTTGAACCTCCCCAATTTTCTAATGTCATCCAGCACGGCAAATACAGTCCTACCACTCGCTATCTACCAGCACACCCTCCCCTTGAGCTGTAGCCACTTCATGTGTTGTTGTTCCTTGAAACCATTCCATTTCCTGCGGACAACTTCCCTTTATATGGCAGTGCTCAGTATGTGTATGCCTCCTCTGCCTGTTAAAATCCTACGAATCCTCCCTGTCTCTTATGCCATACCTTCCAGGAAGACTTCCTCAACCCAGAAATTTGGAATTCATCTCAGCCTTCTATGATTGACTTCTTTGATTTTTTTATGCGCGCATATGTTCCCCTTCTAAGATGATAACTGTCTTAAGAGAAACAACCATATACTAATCATATTTTCTTGCCTTAAAAGGGTCATCAAAGTGCATGTATAAAGGACACATGGACAAAGCCAATGAGGGTTAGGATCAAGGGTGGGAGGTCGGGATGAGTGGGGCGGGGAGAGTGGTGAGCGGGGAATGGAGACAACTGTACTTGAACAACAATAAAATAAAAGTTACAAATGTACAAAAAGGAGCAATATAGTAAATGAAAATAATGCTGATAAAAATGCTTTTTGGAATAATGTGTAGCACAAGTACATGTATCAAAAGTCTTCACTTTCTTGTATCTGGAACAATGCCTCTCACACATAACATGTACAATAGATGTTTGCTTTATGAAGAAATGGATAAATGCATAGCAGGTTGAGCAGGCTAGGGAGCATTGAAAATGCTATTCTGTACATTACAATTATGAGAAGATTATCATTAGCTGTAATGTGTTATCACAAATCCCATTCTTCATGATCAGGTAATGTCAACATTTCTTTGCTGTGCCCCCGCACACACCACCCAAGGCCAAATTATATTTCTATCCTGTCATTCACCTGCTCAAAAGTCAGCATCTGCCTGGATGTGTTAAAGATTGAATGTAAGGTTTTATTTGTTTGCGCTTATGACATTTTTACTAGCTTGTGCCCTTTTTCCAATAAAACAACACACATATATGAATATATGAATACTTTACTTTTCAGTATTCCCTACGGCCCTCCCTACCTCCCTCCTGTCTTTGGTGTTTCCTTGTTTCTCTTCTTGGCTTTCCCTCATCTCTTTCTCTCTTCTTTCTCTTATACTACCTTTATACTTCCTTCCCTCTGCATATCTTTTGTTTAAAAAATAACACTCTATTCTTTCTTCTCTTTAACATTTCTTGTTGGTGACCATGTACTGCTTCTTAATCTAAGAATGCTACACACATCACGAGGTAGTTATAGCACTTAAAGAGATCACAGGCTACGGTGAGCCAGGTCATTTTTTTTTATTATTTTTGTTGTCATTGTTGTACTGTTTATTTTTTACTATTCTCAGTGAGAATCATGCTCACTCTCATTGGGATACAACCCGTCATTACCTCTACTCAGTTTACACCTGCCATAGCAATAATGTCACCCTGTTCCCTCTTCACTCGTGCTTTCTCCAGAATGGAGAAACCTCGTATAACCAACCTCACAGCTGGGAACAGCAACAACGCATTAGCTGCCCTACATTTTCTCGCTCTAGTGGTGTGCCATTCTTACAACGCCATGCTGCCATCCGTGGTTTTCAGTAGGTGGTTTTGTGTGTGTGTGTGTCCTATGTCACTCAAGGTTATTTTGTAGTTTTTCTAAAATTCCTCATTGCTTCTAACATGGGTCCACATGGGGGTTTGCTTAATCAATTCAACATTTCAGATTATTTAAAAAAAATCAAGAAAGAAAGGAAATACATTGAGATTATGTAAAAACAAAAAGTTTACTTAAGAATTTTTGTGATGTTTCTAAAAGTCAAATTGTATATAGTGAACTCTGAAAGTATAGCATCAGATGTCACAGTGTGGGGCCTCTTGTATAGAATTTGGGTGACTTTTATGGTCTTTGTGCATTTCTATATTGCACAGTTATTTTTAAATTCATGTATATAATTTTATTAAAACAAGTAAACTTAATTTAATCAGTCTTATAATATATCCTATCGTGTGCCAAAGTATGTATGCCAAAGTATGTATTACCTAAAGGATTTTGAATTTCCAAAAGAAACAATGTATGTTTTGCTTTCTAGGAAACATTCTAGGTTTTCAATAAATATATAGAAGATATATATATGTATATACATACACACACATATATTGCTGCTTTATAAAAGAAATTCTTTATTTCACCCTGTTCAAGGACATTGTTATTCACTGTTTAACAATAGAGGGCAGTAGAATAATGGTTCATAGAATTTATTTTAGACAAACTCTTCAAATCCCCCATTCTAACATCTAGAAAAATGATCAAAATAAGTCTAACATTTATTAAAGAGGAAAAGTTGGTGTCATGATTTTTGCTTTTTATTTGCCAAAAAAGAAATGTTTACTCTGAGATAGGAAAAGTCAGCTAGGAGGTTTTCAGAATCTGGCAATCTTTCTCTGACCTTGTGTTCACTTTTTGGGCTTTGAAGTTTCCATCAGAATATTAATAAGCAATGTTTATATTTTTCATTGATCTTGTCAGATAGGGTATTCACAAATAAGTTTAGAGAAAAAGAAAAACAATCAATTTAATGCAGCTACAAAGTACTTAATAGTTTTTGACACAAATAACACCTTAAGTAATTGAACTAAACTATTTGTGTTCAAATGTGCTTATTCATAGAGGTTATGTAAAATGCAACCACCACAAATTAAGTGTCCTGGGGTTATGTGCCCTCACATATGAACTTGACAGAGTGCTGCAGGACATTCTGATGAAAGAGACATCTGCAAGTGCCTTGCAAGCTACAGTGGAACCGAAGGCAAAAGAAAAGTTGGTATTGTGATTCTACCTTCACTTGGAATTTTGAGAGGTTTTATTCATCATAGAGTTTTTCCATGAATTTGATTTAAAAATTCATTAAAATATTATTTATCTTGATTACTTTCTCTGTTTTGGGCATGGGCTTACATTCTGTCCCTGAAGTGAGTACCTCACTCTCTTCACCCTAACTCAGCCCCAGTAGCTGCTCAAACCAAAACACTGTTGAGTCACAGCAATACACGAACAACCAGGATGATGTCGAAGGATAGAAGGGAAACAGCAGGTGAGGCCGATGCTCAAACTACCAGCAGTAGAGTGTCCTGCCATGCTGCATTCTTGGTCTGATACATAATGGAATGCGTCTTAATAACTCATGCTTCAAGCCTATTTGAGATCCAGCTCTGTCTCCTTCAGGAACAAGTATGAACCACTATCTTGGTCAGATGTTTTTCTATATCTTTATATATTATAGAATGCACTAGTTTAATTGCTCATTTCAGAGAGAAAAGCAGACTAAAGGAGGTTATATTGGATCTACACATGCTCCTTGATTCATGTCTTCCTTTAGTCGTCTTCTGTTCTCTTCAGAACCTGGATCGCCATCTCAGACCCTGTCTGTGACATAAATGCCAATCATACTGGACCTTCTGGAAAACTCTAACTGCTCTGACCTCAAGCAGCCTGCTGTTGTGGTGTCATCTGCCTTTCTCATAAGTTTTATAAACAGAAGATAATGAGAGAGAGAGAGAAGAAGAAGAAGGAGGAGGAGGAGGAATAATAATAATAATAACAATAACAATAATAATAAGAAGAAGAAAGAAAGAAAGAAAGAAAGGAAAGAAAGAAAGTAAATAGAAAGTAGTTATTGATTTAAAATAGACTTGGTCAGGAATGGCAATTGAGTGAATTTTAGCTATCCTGGTAGTTCAAATTGCACATCTTAGAAAAATTAGTTTGCAATGAACTGAGAGAAAGATAATTCTGTGCCCATATAAGGGCCAAGAATTCTGTGCCCTTTCATGGGCATGGAATTGCTATGCCTTGTTATTGGAGAAATCATGTGAAAAGCTCAGAAAAGTCCTACAGATATTCCCTGAAGTACTAACCCAACATTTTCCAAACATGTTTGACACTGAAACTTTTCTTTAAAAATACAACTCTAACAAATATTTCACCGAGTTAGCATTCTGAGGAACACAATTCTGGAAATGTTGATCTTTCAGAATATTGAAACATCTATATTCATGCTTTGGGGATGGTTTATAATAACATTAGAAATAGTACTGATAATAATAATAAGCATAGTAACTGATGTTTGTAGAGTACTGAAGTTCTTTTATTTTTTTTTTCTGGGTTGATACCGTTAGAGAACAGACAGCTCAACCCACTTCCTCTCTCCTCCCCTCATATTATTCTCTTCCTTTGTGTGAGTATTAACATTTTGTAAAAAATTACATATCATAAGTTAGAAAATATTTTACTTATGCATCAAAATACAATTTTGCAAAATATTTGTGATGGATGTCTGGTGCAAAAATGAGCACTTAAAAGTTAATAGGAACTACCTTGTTCATGACCTAATTTTCTGTTTCTCTGAACTATACACTCTTAGTTCTGAACACTTGTGCGTGTCTTATCATTCCTAGTAGATGGATTGTTCCATGGAAGCAAGGTGTTCCTATTTCAAATTTATTGCATCATTACTACTATATTTCCTGCAGCTCTTCTTAGGCCTGCAGAACAAACAAATACTTATGAGTAAACACATTTCTAGAACCTTGTTCCCTAAAAGTTTAGATATTATGCTATTGTTTAGATGATGATTTGCTTATTTATTAGATATCTGAGTTGTACTTTTTTCAAATGAAAATCTGTGATGGAACAGGATGACTCAATAGATCTAAAACTCGGTTTTACATTTAGAAAAAGGAATTAGTTTAGGAAGAAATTGTCTGCTTTAATTTTACATATCACAGAAAGAGATGGGTTTATAACTTTGATAAATAAAACCTAAAGTTATACATTTTTTTGCCACTTCAGAATCTTAGTGTGTATCCCACATTACAGGTGACTAAGGAGTTTTGCCTCAGCCATAATTTTTATCTGAATAATTGAAGAATACAAGGCCATAATGTGATTGCCTGAACATGTCTATCTGTCAAACATTCAGGGGTAGGTTGAAATATGATGGTTAAGTTGATGGAACTTTCTAGTTAGTGTGACCTTCCTGAAGTTTTATCTATAAATTCAACCCCTGGTCCTACTAAGCAGGTCACAAAGACTCTTGCAATGCAGTGACATAATGCTTTTGGGACTCCATATCTACTACAACTTTGGTGACACTTGAGGTTGGCCTTTTTTTCAGTTCATTATTATCATCACCAAGTATCAATCACCTTTAGTGATATTCTCTCTTGAGTTGAAAAAGCATAAGCCTTGAGGGGGGTTGTATAAAACTTTATTTTTTCTGATAAATGATCTCATCTAGCTTGAGGTTAGCTGGACTGTATAAATAAACACACACCACACACATACACACTGCATGTCTCTCTATATATGGATATAGATAATATGAGGTCTGTCTGAAAAAAGTCCAATCATTATTAATGTCATGAGAACAGTTCGTGTGACATCAGTGTAACCTGGCAGCCAAGGAGAGAAGACTGGAATGCTCATGTATGAACAATGACAATGTCACTGCACTAGTTAGTAGGGACAGTAGATGTCAACAACTGAGCATGTGTACTTTGTGGCCATTGGATTCAGAATAATGGAATGAGTACAGCAACAAATCTGCGTCAAATTTTGAGTTAAGCTTGAACATTCCTTCATGGAAACGATTCAGATAATTCAGAAGACCACAGCTGTGGACAACTGCTGACTGGCACCTTCATCACAACAGTGCACCCAGTCATGCATTGCGTCACGGGCAGAGATTTTTGGCTGAACATGAAATCACCCAGGTGATGTAGCACCCCTACAGCCCAGATTTGGCACCCTGTGACTTCTGTTTTTTCCAAAGCTAAAACCATTTTTTCAAAGGGAAGAGATTTCAGACCATTGATATGATTCAGCAAAATACAACGGGACAGCTGATGGTGATTGGGAGAACTGTGTGAGGTCCCAAGGCGCCTACTTTCAAGGGGACTGAGGCATCATTGTCCTGTGTACAATGTTTCTTGTATCTTGTTACCTTTTTCAATAGATGTCTGTATTTTTCACATTAAATGCCTGGATACCTTCCGTACAGGCCTTGTGTAATTTAAAATGCTTTTAGAAGTCTATAACTTGCTTTTTATCCTTCGCTTGAAATATCTTTTCAAAATCTACTAAATTTATTTTAATTTGTTATTGTTTTATTTGAGAGCTAATTTATTTTGTTTCAGATTTTTTCATCTATGCTTCTTCTTGAGATTGCCAAAATATAAACCAGCTCACGTCTCACTCATTGTATGTTACTCTACTTGGAATATTATTTCCTTGAAAATAATTCTTAGTTTTATTTCAAGAGGCAATTCAATTGCTTTAATTTATAGGCTATTACATTTTGCTAGAAAGGAGCAAGAAAATCATTAAAAGTATAAACTGACTCATAACTATATTGACCCAACTAACAACATTGACCTACTTGCAGTGTGTATTTAATGAAAATATCATTAGAGAGAACAAAATTAACTTCAGAGACTAACCAAAGCAAGTGGCCACAATAAATACAATCACCTATTACTATTGTTTTATATATTTAAAGACTTCTTTCAATGTTTTCTTGAAGATAATTTGTCTAACACATTTCATGTATAAGTATTTCCCCGTGTACATTTAATGTTTCCTCATCTTCGGGGTAAGGGCTGTCTGTTTTTTGTTTCTATGCTATTAGAATAGCATAGCATAGCATGTGCAGTGCAGTGGTTCTAAGTCCTATTTTACCAATTGCATCAATCCTGATAGAGAGTTTCACCTATGGTCAGAGGCTGTGTCTGGCCACAACCAAACTGGTGACTAAGAAGTATTTCCCTCTGTGGTCTGCTGAGCCAAGTGGACACTGCTGGACATCCTTCATGTAAGCTTAATGGGGTGGTGGATTATATGGCAATGGCACTTAAGGTAATGGAACCACCACTCAGAGCAAACCTGGGGTTTGCCTTTTATTACTCCCTTTCTCTCATTGCTCATACCCATCAGCAAATCACGTCTACATCCCAAACCTCTCCCAGAACTATTTTCTTCGACTCCTCTGTTATCATTCTAGTCATGTCACCATTGCCTGGTGGAAATACTGTAACATCCTGCTTTTCTCTGTTGATATGCCGCCTTCTTTTTGTTGCCTCCTTCAGTCCATTGTCCACAGAGTTGCTTTCATGATCTATTAAAAATAGAAATCAGAATGCATCACTTTTCTGGTTAAAGTGTTTCAAATGGCTTCTGATTGTGATTAGAATAAAGTTTTAGCTCATTGCCATTACCTGCAAGGCTCTGATGTCTTCCTTCTGTGTATGCCTACACTCATCCTCTACCATTATCCTCTTCCCTCCTAGACTTTTAAAAAAATTAGTTTCTGAAGCACACCAAGCTTATTTCTGCTGCAGGGATTTTGCATGTACTGTTTTGTCTTCTTGGAGTTCTTTATACTATTCACTTGTCTTCGAGTTGTCATCTCAGTCATCAGCCCCTTCGGAGGACTGTTCTGAGCGCCCTAGCTAAAGTAGCATCTTGTATTAGTCCCTTCTCTCCCATTGGCCTGTTTTAATTTCTCCATAGAATTTGTCACTATTTGAAATGATGTATTTGCTTACATTTTATCTTGTCTTTCTTACCTTTAACCTACTCAAGCTCCAGTAGATCGAAAGCCCCACGGAACAGTGGCCTTCTCTGCCTTGTGCGTTACAGCAGTGTCTGGCATGCAGTGTGTGCTCAGGTATAATTATTGAATGAATGAACGAACGAACCAGAGTTGGAATAAAATTAAAGAAACCAGCATGAAAACCTGACTTAAGTCCATTTCTTAGCATTTGTTTGTCTGCTATTATGTGCTTATTCTTTCTGCTTTGAATACAAGTGGGAAACCAGCCAACCGAGGGAGCCACGCAGCCCTGTGCAATTGCAGTTGGATGGGAGACAGGCAATGAACTCCCTTATTGTGCACTTGGATTTCCTTCACCCCAAAAATTTAACATGAAAATCAAATAAGAGAGAATTTATTTGAAAGTAAAATCCCCATAGTAGAGATTAATAGGTAGTGTCACTTGTATGCCAAGCAATTTTTCAGAAATGAGCAACCACCAAGGGTGAAGGATCAAGGGCCATGCAATTTCCATCAATAGGCGATACCATACTTAATTTTATTCTTGGCTCATATGCACTGGTCAATTTTAGAACAATGCATCAAATGGAAAATATTCCCTGCCCCTCAATGAATATAGGATAGAAGTAAATGTTTTAAGAAGCCTAATAGGCTAAATTATATTTTACCATTTCCATAATGTTAGAGTATAGTATTTCTTTGTTTCTGGACTATAATAAGATGTTGTATTCATTAGCCAACTGAGATTTATTGGTATCATGTTTATGAAGGCAAATGGCTTAAAGTAAATTGTAGGCTACTAAATGACTGATCTGCTTATTATACAAGATTTACCTCAAATATTGTGGAGCTGTTCACAGAAATATTACCATGATGCAACTAGGCAGGTAGTTATATCAGTGGTAATCATTATACCTTTCTATTTTTATTAACTATTTTATTTTTGTTCTATTATAGTTGACCCAGTTTTTTCCCCATTGTCCTCCTCCACCCAGCCCAACTCCCTCTCCCACAGTCAATCCCCACTCTGTTGTCCATGTCCATGGATCATTCATACATGTTCCTTGACTACACCCTTCCCATTCTTTCCACTCTTATCCCCTGCCCCTCCCTTCTGGTCCCTGTCAGTCTGTTCCTTGTTTCCATGCCTCTGGTTCTATTTTGCTCATTTGTTCGTTTTTTTATTAAGATCCTTTTATAAGTGAGATCATATGGTATTTGTCTTTCACTGCCTGGTTTATTTCACTTAGCATAATATTCTCCAGTTCTATCCATGCTGTGGTGAAGGGTAGGAGTTCCTTCTTTTTTTCAACTGTGTAGTATTCCATCATGCAAATATAACACAGTTTTTTAATCCACTCATTTACTGATGGATACTTAGGCTGTTTCTAGCACTTGACTATTGTAAATAATGCTGCTATGAATATAGGGGTACATAGGTTCTTTGGAATTGGTGTTTCAGGATTCTTAGGGCAGAATCCCAGCAGCAGAATAACTGGGTCAAAAGGCAGTTCCATTTTTAGTTTTCAGAGGAAATTCCATACTGTTTTTCACAGTGGCTGCACCAGTCTGCATTCCCACCAACAGTGCACAAGGGTTCCCTTTCCCCTACATCCTCGCCAGAAGTGTTGTTTGTTGATTTTATTAATGATAGCCTTCTGACTGGCATGAGATGGTATCTCACTGTGGTTTTAAGTTGCATCTCTCTGATGGCTAATGATGTTGAGCATCCTTTCATATGTCTCTGGGCCATCTTCTCCTTGGAGAAGTGTCTGTTTAGGTTCTTTGCCCATTTTGTAATTGTATTGTTTGTCTTCTTGGGTTGAGCCATATGAGTTCTTTATATATTTTGGAGATCAAATCCTTGTCTGATGTATCATTGGCAAATATGTTCTCCCATATGGTCAGTTCCTTTTTCATTTTGATGATGGTTTCTTTAGCCATGCAGGAGCTTTTTAATTTGATGTAGTGCCATTTGTTTATTTTTTTCTTTATTTCCCTTGTCCTAGAAGATATATTAGCAAAAATATTGCTGTGTGGGATATCTGAAAATTTACTGCCTATGTTTTTCTGTAGGATGTTCAAGTATCATTATTTATATTTAAATCTTTTATTCATCTAGAGTTTATTCTGGTGTATGGTGTCAGTTGGTGGTCTAGTTTCATTTTTTTTTTTCGCATGTACCTGTCCAGATTTCCCAACACCATTTATTGAAGAAGCTATTTTTACTCAATTCTATGATTCTCTCCCCTTTATCAAATATTAATTAACCATAGAGACATGGGTTTATTTCTGGGATCTTTATTCTGTTCCGTTGATCTTTGTGTATGTTCTTATGCCAGTACCAGATTGTTTTGGTCTTGTAGTATAGTTTGATATCAGGTATTGTGATCCCTCCAACTTTATTTTTCTTTCTCAAGATGGTTGAGGCTATTTAGGGTCATTTATGGGTTAATATAATTTTTTTCTTTTTAAAATATATTTTATTGATTATGCTATTGCAGTTGTCCCATTTCCCCCCCTTCATTCCCCTCCACCCTGCACACCCCCTCCTACCCACACTCCTCCCCTTTAGTTCATGTCCCTGTGTCATAAGTTCTTTAGCTTCTACATTTCCCACACCACTCCTGCCCTCTCCTTGTCTATTTTCTACCTACTATCTATGCTACATATTCTCTGTACCTTTTTCCCCTCTATCTCCTCCTCCCAACCCCCTGTTGCTAATCCTCCATGTGATCTCCATTTCTGTGGTTCTGTTCCTGTTCTAATTGTTTGCTTAGTTTGCTTTTGCTTTTGTTTTAGGTGTGGTTAATAACTGTGAATTTGCTGTCATTTTACTATATATGTTTTTTATCTTCTTTTTCTTAGATAAGTCCCTTTAACATTTCATATACTAAGGGCTTGGTGATGATGAACTCCTTGAACTTGACCTTATCTGAGAAGCACTTTATCTGCCCTTCCATTCTAAATGAAAGCTTTCCTGGATAGAGCAGTCTTGGATGTAGGTCCTTGCGTTTCATGACTTGGAATACTTTTTTTCCAGCCCCTTCTTGCCTGTAAGATCTCTGTTGAGAAATCAGCTGCCAGTCTGATGGGAACTCCTTTGTAGGTAACTGTCTCCTTATTTCTTGCTGCTTCTAGAATTTGCTCCTTCATTTTAATCTTGGATAATGTAATGATGATGTGCCTTGGTGTGTTCCTCCTTGGGTCCACCTTCTTTGGGACTCTCTGAGCTTCCTGGACTTCCTGGAAGTCTATTTCCTTTGCCAGGTTAGGGAAGTTCTCCTTTATTATTTGTTCAAATAAGTTTTCCACTTGTTGCTCTTCCTCTTCCCCTTCTGGTACCCCTATAATTCGGATGTTGGAATGTTTAAGGATGTCCTGGAGGTTCCTAAGCCTCTCCTCATTTTTTTGAATTCTTGTTTCTTCATTCTTTTCTGTTTGGTTGTTTGTTTCTGCCTTCTGGTCCACTCCATTGATCTGAGTCCCAGTTTTCTTCCCATCCCTATTGGTTCCCTGTGCATTTTCCTTCATTTTACTTATCAATGCCTTCATTTGTTCATCTGATTTGTGACCAAAATGAACCAATTCTGTGAGCATCCTGATCACTAGTGCTTTGAACTGTGCATTTGATAGGTTGGCTATCTCTTGGTCACTTAAAAGTATTGGCTCTGGAGTTCTGAGCTGTTCTGTTTGAGTCACTTGTGGTCAGGTGTCACCTGTTAGGTGTTTACCAGGGTGGGGCAACCTAGTCGCTGAGTTGTAAAGCTGTCTGTGGGGGCGGGGTCAGAGAGGGAACAATGGCACCTGTCCCACACTCTCTCGGATTTGTGCGTCCACTCTGCTGCCTCCCACAAGCAAACTGGGCCTCCCTGGCCCTGGTTCCCAGATGGACGGGCCTATGCACACTCCAGGACCCTGCGGGTCTCCCCAACGACCTCTCCTGTGAGGCTGGGAGTCTCTCCTGGCACCTTTTCAATCAGTGTTTTTAGACTTTATTCCCCATCGTGGGGCCCTAGGCTGTGCAGTCCATCTCACTGCCTGCTCTTGCCTATTTTATCTGTGCGCGAATGTGTGTCTGCAGTTGGCCAACTGCCCTGCATGCCCTGCGTGCTCTGCTCCCTGAATCTGGGGTCCGCAAGCTCCATGCCACCTACACTCCCAGGCACTCCCGGGTCTGGCAAATGTGTGTCTGCGGTCGGCAAACCCCCCTGCATGCCCTACATGCTCCACTAGTCTCCTCCCTGGGTCTGGGGTCTGGAAGCTCCGTGGCACCTACGCTCCCCAGCGCTCCAGGGTCTGGCAGCCACTGTGTTTTCCTGCCTCGTTCCCTCTCTGCCGGCTGCCGACTCCGCCCCTTTTACCAGTCTGGTTGAATGGTTGTCGAGCTTCTGTAGTTCACTTTTCTGTGTTCTGGTTGTGTTATTGTTTGTAAATATTTATTGTCGTTAATCTTGGTTGTGAGAGGAGGTACAGTATTTCCACCTATTCCTCCATCTTGGCTGGAAGTCAGTTTAATATAAATTTTTGAAATACTTGTTCTAAATCTGTGAAATATGCCGCTGGTATTTTAATACATATTGCATTGAATCTATAGATTGCTTTGTATAGTATGTACATTTTAATGATGTTAAATCTTCCAATTCATGAACACATTATATGCTTCCATTTATTTGTATATTCATAAATTTCTTGGTGCTTGAGACTCACCCAGATTTTTCCAAGTGGACCTAAATTGAGGAATTATTTTGTCCAATTCTATTTTTTTGAAGATATTGCCTTTTTCATCTCTATTTTTTTCAGCCCATTAATGCATCTTAGAAAATTAATGAGCATTTCTTCTTCAGCAAAATGGATGAGAAATTTTCCTACTATGACTTTTGTATATCTGTGTCTGTTACACTTAGGAACTCAGGGGAATAAACTTTAATCCTCTTTACTGAAAGCTCGAAATGACCACTTTGGATGTGTGTGTGTGTGTGTGTGTGTGTGTGTGTACTGTCTAGGGTGGCAAAACCCAACCCCAGATGCACATTGGCAGCACCTAGAGAGCTTTGATACAATGTCTGGGTCTCATCTGAAAATGTTGACTTTTATTTTGTTTGCTAGCTTGCTTGGAGCCTAGACATAGGTATGCTTTAAAAATCTCCTCATGGGTTTTCATAATCTGTTAAGGTGGAGAAAAACTGTTTTAGGACAAAATAACTTTCATTTGGCTTTGCAGTCCTTAAAAATTCCACGATGTTGCTGAATTATATTTCCGTGTGTCTTACATTGTCAGGGACATGGTAGAGAGAAGTCCCCTTATGAGACATGCCTATTTCAAACCCTTTCAGGATGATATTTGCATAGAAGAATATGTAAAACCTCTAAACGTGGTCCAAACTTAGTCCTCAAGGTTTGATGTGAGAATACAATTTTAGAGTATTTGTTTCCATCATTAATACCATATTCTAATGCGAAGCATTATTGGAACAGAGGTTTCCCATAAAATAAGCCTTCATTTGACCATGTTAAACAATCATGTATTAAAAAGTGGTATTTCCATTTCGCAGTTGGGAAACTGAGCGGAAGGGATATTTGACTGGTGGCTGAATAATTCATTTCTTTAGAGCCCACTATGATTCACTAGAAATTATTCAAGATCTACTTGGCTGGAAAGGAACCACCTGTATATTGATATAAACCAATAGGAGAGGCTGATCTTAAGAATGAATGCAAAATGTTCATTAGAAAGGCAGATGGGCAATACAGACGAGACAGAAATTAAATGTCACAAAGCAAAACTTTCTAAGTTTAGAGACAGAAGCATTTACATTTAATATGACTTCTGCTTCTGATTCTTAAAGACTTCCCCCTAATCACTTGCCTCTTAATAACTGATTGCACTTGACTTCTCAGGCTCCTTGGCTGATTAGCAAGCAGACTTCATCAGGAGGAAAATGTGTATGTGTTTCGGATGCGAGGGGTTGCAAGAGCCTCCAAGAAAAAGAAAATATTGTTGCTGTGCTAATTTTCACAACAAGAGTGAATGCAAAACCATACAGACACAAAATGATTAAATTGCCCTTAGGACTTAGTCAACTTCCTGCTGCCATATTCTGCTGGGATTTCAAAGGTATCTCAGTGACCTTTTCAATCTATTCCATTGGGATGCTGGCCATCAGTGGAAACATACTTAGAATGCAGCCCGCAACTGAGGCAGCAGGGATTCTAATCCCAGTAAAAGTAGATAAAGTTCAAGAAGCTCAGAAGAGAAGGAGAGCACTATTTCCGGAGAAGAAAATAAATCTCCCTGAATAATCTCCAATAATTCACCAGAGTTTAATAAGCCTTTTATTATCTTTTAAATAAACTCTGCTATTTTATTACTCTTAATTACAAATATGCATTAACATTTGTTTAAGAAATCACAGAGGGTGCTCTGGAATAGAAACAAATTTTGAAGATTAATAGACTATGAGTTTCTTTATTGCAGTAAAATATGATTATTATCATGCTAAGTGAAATAAGCTAGTCAGAGAAAGACAAATATCATATAAGGAATCTAATGAACAAACAAGCTGATGAACAAAATACAAACAGAGGCGTGAATACACGGAACAGACTGACAGCTGTCAGAGGGAAGGGAGGAGGGGTTGGGGAGCTGGATGAAAGGAGGCGAAGGGATTAGCCAAAGAACAGACACGCATAACCCATGGACGCAGACGACAGGGTGCTGATGGCCAGAGGGAAGGGGGGCCGGAAGTAGGTGGAAGTGGGCGAAGGGAGGAAAGAGGGACATCTGTAATAGTGTCAACAATAAAAGTAGAGTTTTAAAAATGTTGATTTATTACTTCTTTAAGAGTCCAAATATTGGTCATAGCATGAGGTCCAAAATATACTTTCGAATCTTTTTTAACTCCTTTGTTTGGGAAATATTGAGAGGTATTGTGTCAATGGGTTATGTTAGAGGACTCTCAGAGGGTATATTTACATATGGGAAAAGGTATCCCTACACACATGCCCCCCCGCCACACGCACACCACGATACCATAGGGAATTTCCTGTCTGTCACCTTCAGTGTTCAAGAGATTTGTTTTTGTTGGTGGTATTTTCCCACCATGCTTTAGCAATACAGTGACCCTCTTTTTTTTCATTGGATGGAGGAATAATCTGACAAATAGGAGTGACAAATAATAATACCAGGAATATTATTACAAAAGAAGGTAGCCAGCCTTAAATTTTACTTTATGGTCAACGTACAAACAGCTATTACTTTGCAATGGTCAACAATCATACTGGAATGCAGGGTGGGCGCCATAAAATTTATTTGACTAAAGATCTAGTTTTCCTTCCTTGTAGAATATCACGAATTGAAAAATTCAGGAAAAATTACACTAGCCATATGCATCTATATGTCTAGTCTTCTATTGTACTATAAACTTAGTTGTCTTTCCTATTTATATTAGTAGTATCCTGAGTTCCAAAACCTAATTTGATTTAATTTTCAATCCTCAGTTTACATTAGGTATCACCTGATACATTGTAGGCATGCACATTATAGGTTTCCAATGGCAAAATGTGGTTAGTCAGTCTTTGAAATTACAAAGGAAATAAAGCATGAATGACTTGGTAGGAAATAAATTTATGGAAGGATACTGATAAATTACAGGCTAGATATCCAACTATAATCAACCTTCTTTCCTGCATATTCTTGTTATGTTAACCTTGTGGGGAACTACAGACAAGTACTCATGTTCAGCCAGCCATGGGATGGGCATATACCCGAAGCCGAGGTTTTCCTCCTGGGAAACTAGATCTTGGGCAGTTCATGGAACGATGCCCTAAAATGATCATCCAATTGTTTCTGGTCCATAGATTCCCCAAGTTTCTCTGTGCCTGCTACTGGTGAATGTGTGTTTGTGTGTTTATAATTTATTATATAAGTGCACATTACCTAGCCAGAGAAACTTCCTACCTGATTGTTACCCAATAACTCTACTGGAGTTCAACTTCTCTCCAAATGCAGACACAGTACAGAAGCATAAACCATGATGGAGGAACATATCACTGATTTCAAACTTCAAAACTAAGGTATTTACAAATGAATGCATTGGTTACTTCTGCAAGATCACATAGAACAATTTCATTATAGCAGGTGACTTATTTGTGGGGGAAAAAAGCCTTTTTGTTTTACTAATCTGTGAATCTGGCTGACCTGATGTTGCTGATTTGTCAACATTCATTGATGTTGAACTTCAATTTCTGGAAAATTACTATATGTGCTACTGAGTTGTACCCTTGCTAATCAAAGCCAAGACTGTTTTCGAACAAGTGTATGATCCATGATAAGCTTGGTGAGTCAGCTAAAAAGAGGCAGCAGCTGACAGTGAAACTGCAATCCGCTAGAGTAAGGTCAGGTCTCCACATTCAAGGCCAAGTGGAAGATGATTGAAATAATTTATACGGTTTGCAAAGAACTTATGTTTTAATTATGGGATTTGTGGTTTGTTTTCTCTGCCTTAATGTGCCATAAAGGATAAAAATAAGGCTTCAGTCATTATTTACCTTCAAGTGTAAAGGTAGAGGGTTAGATTTGCTCATAAGCCAAAGAAACTTTCATTTTCCAAAATGGTAGAGGTGGCTCCTACTTTCGGTTCTAATTTTCTTTTTAAGGACACATTTCTCCACTGCCATGGGTGAATAGTTTCGCGTATATAGTGTCTCCGAGAACCCAGTGTCCTGAATTAGCCTGTAAGGAATGTTGGCTGGGTTTGCCATGCCTCTTCCACTGGCCTGTGAGGTCTATAAAGTTTAATTTGCATTCTCTTTGAAGAAGTGGCAATGGTAGTCATTATACAACTGAGTTCCACTTGTGCTGGGTCTTTCTGATTTTCTTACTGCTTCCCTGGCTGCCTGGGGCTACAATTTGCCAGGTTCATTTTGTTTCTAGGAAGTTTCCATGTCTCCTTTTCTCTCACTATTCTTGGGAGTTCTTGTTCCTGGATGAGATGTATGTTTGTGTTGTTTGCCCTAAAGCCACACATGATATATTGCATTATCTAGCAAATCAATTATACCGCGTTTAAAGTCTTCCAAAGAGTATCTTTAAAATATAGATGAGAACTATAAATAGGCCATGTTAAAAGCCCATTTTCTAAATATGAACCATTATTTAGTCAGTTTGTTAAAGCACAAACTCCATTATGTGGCTGATGGGTTGTTAGTGATACCTGGTTTTCTTTCATCTGTCCAAGGGAAGAGAACATGGAGTTACATATGACAATGTTGCTTCTTAAAATTCCTCATTTTCAGTGAGGATAGTTTATAAATTTATGAAACTGGCAGGTTATTTTCAGATTGCTGCAAGTCCATATCTTTTTTATTTCAATCTGCCATAAAATGTTTTTTTGGATGGAATGTGGAAGATACTTCGGGTTTTAAGCCATGTTGTAGCAGTGTCTTCAGTATTCTCTTTGAGCACTGGTTAAAGCAACAATGGGATTAATGAGCTATTCATAAATCAAATGTTCACTGTGCACTGTATAATTTTTTTGTTGATGGGAATATGAGATAGTTGTATAAAGAACTAATTAATTGTCTGCTGAATTTAATCCATCTGTACTTGAATACTTTAATTTAGAACTGAAAAGCTGTTTTTGCCTAGAGAGCAAAGTATACTTTCAAAATCAGCCAAATACTTGCAATACAGAGGATAGCTGCCTATTTACAATTTTAATAGCTAACTTCCCCAAATATATTTTTAAAGGTCTGTCAAAGGTTCCACCTCTCACTATCTTTTTTAACTTAAAACTATTTTCATATACTTTTAAAGAGTCTATCGAGTACAGGTTTACTGAAGAAACACAAAAACATATGTACAAAATACAGAGGAGTCGCAGTAAATTTTCTCAACTGCAACAAAATAAGCAGGTGGATATAGAAGTTAGGCAGATGAGATGCGGTGGAAAGAAAGAGGTAATGTTTTTGTGTGGTACGTTCGTATGTTTTTACAGCCACTTATGAAGTTGTAAAAGTCATACAGTTTGGAATTCTTGCCTCCTTTATTTTCCCACAAAACTAATATGCGTCTGTTTGTAAATTCTGAAATTATGGTGAAGGGGTGACCTCTCTGTTTACCTAGCCTCTCTTTGTTTTTTAATATGACAGCTAAAACCATGCAATGCATGACTGTTCCAGCACCAGATTTCAGAATCTTTCAGGAAGTGGGAAAACAAAGTATACAAGGAGGGGATGAGCTGAGCTAGAACATTGAGTCGTATGAAGATTTAACACTGCTCGTGGCAATGCCATGCTTTGTATTTTTCAAGCAATGAAAAGGATAAACTCGTTCCCATGTATTTCTGTCTTGTGGTCTCTGTGCCTGATTATCTATTAACAATTTTTTTTCTCTACTAGGTCTTAAGCTTCTCCTTCTACCAGCTTCTTGCTAAAACAAGAATTTAAATAAGCTTTATATGTATAAACTTAAACAAATATAAAGCTCTAGTTACATTTAATTTTCCCAATCGAATGCCTCCATCAAACCACTGGAATCTCTCATTCTTCCCTTCCAGGGTCCTGTTACTTGCAAGTATGTCTCCATTTGTTCACCTCTTATTCACCAAACAGTCAGCTCATGATAATTTGTCTTCTCTACTTACCACTCCATTGAAACTGATGTCAACAGAGATATGAAAAATTCTCTAGATGTTAAATGTCATGACCACGTTTCAGGCCTTATTGTACTTGACCCCTCTACAATGTCACTTTTTTTAGAATAACTAGAATTTCTCCTTGGAACATGCTCTTCTCTTGTCTCCTATGTTGCTAGACTCCCTGTTCTATCTCCTCTTGTGGATGTTTCTGTTTCCTTTCCAGAGTCCTCTGACTATGTTAGTGATAGTGTTGCCCTTTGATTTGGACTAAGCCTGCTTCTTTTTTCGTGTTTTTTATCATTTTTTAAATTGTTGTTCCAATACATTTGTCTCCATTTTCCCCTTCCCACCTCCCCCCACCTCCCGCCCTCCTTCCTTTCCCCCTTTGGCTTTGTCCATGGGTCCTTTGTACATGTTCCTTGATGACCCTTTTCCTTCTTTCCCCTGTTATCTCTCTCCCCCTCCGCTCTGGTTACTGTCAGTTTGTTCTTTATCTCAATGTCTCTGGTTATATTTTGCTTGCTTGTTTGTTTTTTCAGTCTCTGAACTTTCTAAGGAAACTCCTTTGCTCTCCGGGCCTCACATTCCAAAGACTGACTGATGAGTCACCAATCTTTATCTCAGAATGCTGGAGCCAAATACCTAGTATTTATTCTCGGATATTCTCCTATGTCGTTATTCCTCTCCTGCCCCCTCCCCCTAACTTGCTCCCCCTTCCATGTTTTCTCTTTTAGTGAGATTCTCTTGTGCATACAGTTGCTGAGTGCCTCTTTGTCCACTTCTGACAACTTCTGTACCTCCCTTTGGTCTTGTATGCTACCTCCTCCAGGAAGGTTCCCAGAACCCCTGGATTTGAGTGACAAGCCCTGCTCTATGCTCCTGTGTTCCCATCGCAACGCTATCGTCTGTTCCCCTTTCACGGAGCATGTTCCGCCCCCCTCCCTTGACAGAATATTATGTGAGGGCCAGGATATTTTGGTGTCGTTCATGGACTTGTACTACTTGTGATAGCTCAAGTACCTGGTCCATAGTAGACTTCAGATATTTCCTCAATGAGTGAATATAAGAGAAAAATAGGAGGTAGACCACATTGGAAAGTGAAAACAAAAACAACAACAACAAAACAATTTGTCATCAATTGCTCTGGGTCTCATGACATTTAGTAGGTTGATTTCAGATCCTACCGAAGAGCAAGGTAGTAAAATATAATTTTATTTGCCAGTTGTTACTGCATGCAACTGAAGCACAAATGAAACAGATTAGAACTGAAATCAAACTGACTTAACCAAAATAGGGGAATTTATTGCCTCAAGTCCCTGAAGGGCACTGGGTAGTCCAGTAGTAGCTGAGTCGAGGGGCTTAAGTGATGCCAAGAGTAATTTCTCTCTCCA
>PVKM010012896.1:0-31043 GCA_004027735.1 Carollia perspicillata | reverse complement strand
CCCATTGTAAAATAGCTCTAAATTGCAGAGGGCGAAGGCTTGTCCTGGCATTGCAGAGGCCTTCACGGGAAGGAAGGTAATTAATAACTTCGAACTGGAGGAGTCACTTCCCAACGGTGCTAGAGCCCTCTCTCCCAGATTAGCGCCAGGACCCCAGGAAGGGGAGAAGTCCTGGGAACGGCACGGCTCACCTCGCCGGAATGTGTAGTCTGGAAAGTCCAATTCGCACCTGCTCTCTAGAGATGTGGCAATTGTCATAGGACTTGTGCACAAGGAACGTGAGAAGGAAATGGACATTCAGGTCAATCGCGATACAGGACCAAACAAAGAATGTCTTGGCCACATTTGACTTCCAACAGACCCACCCACTTGGCCTTGCTTCACTGCGGCTCCACAGCAGAGCCGCGAGGGGAGACTTCCTCGGGCTCAGAGCCTCTGCCCTTGATGACTGCCCTCGGGGGAAGCAGGAACAGTACATCAGGTCCCTGGAGACTGAGGCTCCGGTCCTGGCTCTGTCACTGACTCCTCGGGAAATGGGGAGTTTGGTCTGGGTCAGTCAGTCTCAACCTCTTGTCCGGTCCCCACACCGCCGCAGGCTCTACACGCATCCTCTCGTTAGACACTGCCATTGTCATGGCGGCCACCTCCACCTGTTCTCTGCCTTTCCACGAGAATCTCTGATCTCCCTGCGTTTCACACACTCCCCGCTTAAGTTGTAGGATTCTAAATTTGAATGATCATCAAAAGAGCCTTGAAAACATAGTCACATCCACGCTTGCGTGTACTTGCATGTTCTTACACAATATCTGGACAGATGAAAAAGAAGTTGCTAATGGTGGTTTTTCTCTAAGGAGGGACCCCATGAGTCTGGTGGTTAAGGAAACAAAGAGACTGAATGCTCTTTGTGTACCATTGAATTTTTTTTTTACTGAATACCCATTGTTAGGAGTTTCCATTGACTGCGTGAAACCGAGACTTGAGGAATGGTGACATAAGCAAACGGGAGTTTTATTTTTCTTGCTGAATGAAAAGTCTGGGACAGGCTCTCCAGCTTTCCGTTCCACCCTCCTGAACGTGTGGCCGGCCACGGGCTCGTACTGAGCTGCTCTGCCTTCAGGCAAGATCCCTGCGTTTCAGGCAAGAAGGGGGATGGGAAGAACTGTGTGGTTCTGGACCTCTGGTTACAAAAGAGTCTGGGAACTATTCCCTACTGGGCATATTGCCTTCCATGTAAAATTGGGAATCAGTTAGTAAGAATGGAGAGAGTGAATATGGGGTTGATGATGAGTAGTGTATGGCATCCATGCGTTGTCTTTTTTATTATTAAGACTTTATCTTTTTCAAGCAGTTTCAGATTCGCAGCAAAGTTGAGGGGGAGGTGCAGAGATTTCCCATATACCCCCTGCCCACACACAGGCGTAGCCCCCCTCCATTATCAACACCCCCCGACAGAGGATATGTCTGTCACAATGGAACCGGCACTGACGCCTCATAATCACCCGAAGTCCATAGTTTCCACTAGGGTTCATGCTTTATGTTGTGCATTCTATGGGTTTGGAAAAATGTATAATGACATGTATTCGCCGCTATGGCATCCCACAGAGGATTTTCACTGCTCTAAGAGTCCTCTGTGTTCTGCTTATTCAGCCTTCCTCTCCCCAGTTTCTGGCTCTTTTTACTGTCTCCACAGTTTTGTCTTTTCCAGAATGTCATGTATTTGGAATCACACGGTTTGTATTCCTTTCCGATTGGCTTCTTTCACTTACAAAGGTGCACTTAAAGTTCCTCCATGTCCTTTTATGACTTGATAGCTCATTTCCTTTTGGTGCTGAGTAATATTCCATTGCCTGAATGTACCACAGCTTGTTTATCCATTTGCCTACTGAAGGACACCTTGGTTGCTTCCCAGTTTTTTGCAAATATGATACCATTTCTATAAACACCTGTGGACAGGATTTGGGAGTGAATGTAAGTTGTCAGCTCCTTTGGGTAAACACAAAGGAACCCGATTGCTGGAAACTACCAAATGATCCTCCGAAGTGCCCACACCATTCTGCATTCCCACCTGTTGCCTACATTCTTGCCAGCATTTGGTGTCGTCAGCGTGCCTGAGTTTGGTCATTCTAATAGGTGTGCAATTGCTATATATATATATATATATAGCAACTCAGGACTGTCCCAAAGACCCAAGAGTCACAATCTGACTCTACTGTCCCCACAGCCTTCCCCTCCTGTGGTCTGTTTCCTCTCTTCCCTTCGTAACTCTCATACACTCTCTGTCTCTCTGCCTTTATCTCGGTCCCTTTTTCTGTCTCTCTGTCTCTTTCTTGCTTGTGTCCACTAAAATGTTTACCTCCTGAAAGGCTCTGGGAGATGGATTGAAGTGTGGTGGAGGTGAGGATTTGGCATAGGCGTGGAGAGCTTCTGATGCCGGACTGTATCAGAAGACTTAGATGAAAAAGAATGCCGTAAGGAGGGAGCTGAGAGCTAGAAGGGGGGCAGTCCATACATAAGGGGGAACTGGCACAGGCGGAGCAGGGCTCAAGTACACTTACAAGTCATGTGTGTAGATCAGGAGGTAGGCTTGCTTCTTCCCTCACTTCCTCCTTTCTCTATTCTCCTTCCCTTCTGCTCCCAAGAAGGGAAGAAGAAGTCGCCCGCTATGCCTGCCATGTGCCAGCCAGCGTGTCTGGTTTGATTGTCACCCAGAGTTTCCCATTTTTCTGTCACTCACGTAGCTTATGTATGGGTTTTGGCAGATCTACATACCGGCCATACTATTACTGACTTAATGGTTTTTCTTTAAATCAACTCTCTTTCCTTTTTTTGCCTTTAACTTGCATACCTACTTTATCCTTGTACCAATCGATAACATTAATAAAAGGGTTTGGTACGTTCATGGCTTTTTTAATGAAACTATTAGACTTTTAAAAAGTTGGTCCCCTTGACTGAGTCCCCTGTGCCCCAAGTCAGGATACGTATAGATTGGATCATTTGGCCTTCCCAGCTGCTCTGTGGGTTAGGGATGATTGTGCTTATCTCACACGGGAGGAAATGCTCGGAGGGCTTACGTGTCTCGCCCAGGCTCATGAAACAAGCTCTTGAAGGTGTTACGTCTCTAAGGCTCTTTCGCCTAACAGTGCTCTACAGTGGCAAGGGAAGAAAAAAAAAGAGTAGTACAAAAATGAGATCAGTTCACAAAGATCTGGATGTATTTCATCCAGCCAGGCACTTCGTTCCCTACAGAAAACTAAGCCCCATTGCCCATTCTTGCCTCCTGGACAGCTCACGGTTTCTTCCACCACCGTCAAGCCCTGTGTCTGGCACAGAGCTGGTGCTTATTTTGTGTTTGTCAAGTGCTGGCTTTGCTCCAAGGGCAGATCCTTCAGTGGCTGTTGCCAAAGCTACTAGAAGCCATCCTGAACCTTGTCTTTTCTGTTTGCCATCATGTAGATCACCATGTTGGTTTTAGCTTCTTGCCCAGGTGAACAGGCCAAAGCTTTGCCCTCAAGTTGGGATTTGGGAGGGGTTTGCTATTTTAAAAAGTGGCTTTATGACCCTGGGCATTCATTCTGGAACAGCTTGAAAGATTCTGTAATCTGTTGTTTTCGGCCTCATACAGAGGACACGGTTTCTTGGCAGAGAAGGGCAGGATCCTCTGACTCCTCCCCCTTGGCCCCTTCACCTTGGTCTTGCTGGGGTGTGGTCCTTCCGTGAAACTGAGAGAACACGATCAGGGTCATGCGAGGACTTGGACTCAGGCTACCCTTCCGCTACGTTCTCTGCCCTGCCAGGGGCTGGCTCTGGGCTAAGGGTGTGGAGGTGAGATGTAAAAGTAGAGTGTCGCGAGTAACAGGGCAAGAGAACTAATATTTATTATGGGCCTATTATAGGTCAAACACTATACTAGAGACTTGATATCTGTTATCTCATTTAATACTCTCAATAACCTATAACCTTCACAAATAGATGTTATCATGCTCATTTTACAGATGACGAAATCCAAGTCTGGAAAGTTAAGTATCTTATTTAAGACCACACAGATGCGAAAAGGCACAGCCAAGATTCAAACCCAAGTCTGTCTGACTCCAAAGCCCCTGGTCTTTCCACTAGAGCAGGCCACTTCACGTCGGGATGAGGTCTGGTTACAAGGAGACTTGGAAATCATCTACTTCAGGACGTCCCGGGCTGTGTGCTTCACAACACCAGTGCCTCGGGTAGGAGAGGCCGGAAGAGTTTGGAGAAAGTTGGTTTAAATAAAATAAAATGGATGTCTTTACTGCAGGACTTTTCAGAGCCTGTAACATTCCAACACATACATGAATCTCCAAGAAGGGTCCCCAGGGAGACTTTATTTTCCTGCAGAAACCCCAAGAAACTAGCGTGTTATAGAACAGTTTGGAAGCCATTCATCTCATCAAACTCTCTTATTTTAGGAAAAGGGAGGCAGGAGACTTGCCCAAGTAATATGACAAGCTGAAGCAGGGTAATTCCCGACTCCTCACCACCTCGCTCCTGTCCTTCCTTCCTGTCGGGCAGAGGTTCTGCCCGTTTCATCAGTTATTAGGAATGAGGTCAATACTCGCCGTGCCGAGCAGTGGGGTAAACAGGGCATGGAGGAAAGGCAGGCACATGGCAGCGTGGTGATGGCACTGATGAAGCTGTGGCAGCACATGTGACTGCCCTTGGACCAGGCTCGGGGACCACAGAAGGCTTCCCTGGAGACAGAGCAGGTCAAAAGTCTCCGCCCTTGCGAGGTGCCAGCACGTCTCAGGAGACCTGGAGCACCTTCCCCTTGGCCCACAGGCTCCACCTCAAGGTGCACCCTCAAAACTCTTCCTTCTCAGCTGGCAGCAAAAGAAGCAATTGGCAGAGATATGGATTCCTTATTAGTTCCACGAACAGTGGTCGAAATCCCTCTATAACATAAGCTAAACAAATTCCCGGGGAGCCTGACCACAGAACAATCTCAGAAAGTCAGTCCTGGAAGGGTCTGACTGGTGATTGGCTAATCCAACTATAAATATAAAAATACAAATGGAGAAAGTGGAGCCAGGAAGGCGAGATCTCAGTTCCTGAGACCAGCACGGTGCACACACGCTATCTGTCAGCCCACAGTTGAGGTTCCACGTGGTACCTAAGCTACTTGAAGTGGAAACCACAACATAGTGGTTGTGAGCCTGCATCCCACCTGTAAGAAAGTGAGTGATGGTAGGGAGATGCCATTTCGGGTGCTTTCTTGCAGTGGAGCCTTCGTGGTAGATCCTAGGAAACCCAGATTCCAGGAGGTGGTCCTTCTCAGCCTCTGCCTCTGCATCACTGTGTGCCCTTGACGGGGTCGGTCCCCCTCTCTGGGTCTGCTTCCTCATCTATGAGAAGGAGAAAGTTGGGTTTGTGATGTTTCTTTCAGCTCTCACATGCTAAGGATGCTTCATGGGAGGGAGCCTCACGTGAAAGGTCAAAGCACTGCTCACCCCCGGCTGCCCCTCAATGGCCCTGCTCTCCAGTTTCACCTTAAAAAAAAATCCTCTGCCTATGACATTTTCTCATTGTTTTTAGAGGGAGAGAGAGAGAGAGAAACAACAGTTTGCTGTCTCCAGCACATGCCCCAACCAGGCATGGAACCCCCAACGTGGGTATGTGTCCTGATTGGGGATTGAACCCGAAATGTTGTGGCCTGTGGGATGATGCTCCGAACAACTGAGCCACACTGGCCAGGGCTCCGGTTTTATTTTTGAAGTTTCTGGTCATTTACTGGGCTTGTTTTCTCTCCTGAGACTGTAGAACTTGGGTTGGAGAGACTCAAGGCCCCAGATGGGCAGGCTGTGCTGCTGTCAGAGTATAATTTACAACCAAGTTGCTGGGGCAAGAGTGGGCCTGATGGGGCTGCTGCCTGAGCTGCAAGAAGGGAGAGTCAGCCTGCCCCTGAGGGATCCTCTGGAGAATGCGGTCCCTCACCCACTGCTGGGCCCCGAGCCACAAGCCTGGGCCAAGGCCAGGCCCTGATCACTGTGGTGTTGAGGTATTGATGTGGTGCTGCCTGTTGCCTTGACAACCCAGAACATTCCCAGGCTGTGGACCCCACCAGTGTTGACTTCCAGCCCTGGGATCAGAGAGCATGCTTCCTTCCTATACGTCGTCTCCACTTACTGGGCCTTTTTCTGAGGTCAGAGGCAGGTGCCAAGTAACCGTCCCGGAGGAAGCGCCCTCTGCAGCAGAGATGATCTCTGGAGTCTGGCTCTGCATCCGGCAATTTGTGCAGGAGGGTGGCCGTGATGATAATGGGTCTGGAAACCCACTTCTCCTTGGAATGTTTTAACTGCCCTCTGGCTGGAGATGTTTAGCTCAGAGATGTTTGGTTGTGTGGGGCAGAGCATCATGACTGCGGTCCTCAGGGGTTGATGAGCCGTCACGTGGAAGAAGAATTCCCTTTGTGTAAAATGGGCTGCAATCCAGAAAGACCTCGTGACAGTTTGGGGCTCCACAGGAGGACCACACTTTGCAGAACTCAGATAAAGAGAAACAGTACTTCCAGGGATGTTGGATTTGTCCACTACTCAAGGACAAGTGGAGGCTCAACGACTGTGACAGAAATGTTTTGGACACGGTTGGCCAACCAGCCAGGGCCAAGGCGGTTACAGCAGATGGTCAATCTAAGGGCCTTTTCAATGTGAAGACATGAATTCTGAAACTGTTCTGATAAAAAGATGCTTGGCCTTCTTGGCTGGCAGAGAATGTTCGACGTGCCTGAACCCTACCTGCATGAAAACAGTTGGTACGTTTCTCCAAACACCTCTGGATCTACAAAAACCACATTCTTTCCCTCACCACTGACTCTCTCATTCCCCCTTTTAGGTTTGGTAATAAATACCCAGAGTCCTAATTTTCTTCTAAGATTTCTCTCTTCAATACTGACATTTTTGGAGACTAAACAAGCACCCTCTCCTCTGTTGAGGCATCTGTGCCGCAAACTGGGATCAGTACCAGGTGCTGCTTGGGGTATTTTTAAGTGTGTGTGTGTTTATTTTTCTTTCCACGTTCTTTGCCAAGCTGGCGTTATTTTATACTTGTGATAGATGGCTCATAAATTAATCCTTCTGCTGCGGTTTCTTGATGAGATGATTAGAAGTTTGGGTACTGCTCGCTGCCATGTTCTCTGTGCCTTGGGCTGTTTGGGAAGCGGAATGCCAATTTGGTCTTTTTACTGCTATTCCAGAGAGAATGAGTAATGACTTAATTCACAGAAACGTAAGTGATTAGGAATGACTGGAGAAACCTGAGATCCTCCAAATCCTTACTTCATGGAAAGTGTAACCATTCCCCCTGATGATATTCCATGGCGCATGTTTAGAAAACAGTCTCATGGGAGAACTCAGGTAGGAACGTGATTAGACTTGAAATCAGAAAATAATGGGTTTCAGGCATGGTTCCCTCATTGGGACAAGGCCCTCAACCTCTTTGGATCTCAGTGTTCTCACCTGTAAAATGGATTCATTCATTCCTTCACTCCACAAAGCACTGTACAGAAGAAATAGTGCCTGCTCGCTACTCGGGGAATTGCTACCCATCTGAATTGATTGAGATAAGTCTGGAAAAGTTTCATAAATTATAAAGTGCATGTGAACAGAAGAGGTTATCATACATCAGATAGGATGTAGAATATTTGTTTTCCTTCCTAAAAAAGCTCATGTTCATTTCTACGGAAGTGTTTCTCTGCAATGATTCCACTTCTTCTGTGGTTGATACTACTAGAAATACAGTGAATGAGAACAGCTTTTTTCCTGTCTTTTCATCTTGTCCAAAGTGGAAAGTCTATGCATTTAAGAGAAAGTGGAGGCCAATGTCCTTCTCTGCTTGAGTTTCTTCAGTCAACTGGAAGTCAGCTTAACTGCTAGGACCTCCCTAGACACACAGTCTTCTGAGAAGCTCCGTACATGCCGCAAGTGGTATAAGGCACCAGGGCCAAGCTTCTTCTGTTCTGGAGAAGCTTAGGAAGGCACAAGATGTCATGGTGATAAACAAAACCCAAATGAAACAGCCCGTCGCTCTTCCAGGCATCTTTGCCACTCACTGCTAGCCTCTGTCTCCTTATCTGAGAAGTAGGGGTTATAACACGCAGCCAGCTTCCCACGCGTGGCTGCTCCCATGCTCCAAAGACACGACGTTGTGAAAGCGCTTTGCAAAGTTCAAAGGCCTTGTACCCAAGTCAGGGGTTATTTTTTGGTGCTTACCATCTGGGTTTGCATTAGCAACCACAGTGTCTGCTGCCTGTGCCCACATTTTCCGGTTACCACCGCCGGCCGGGGCTGCCGCCACCAGTGATGGTATCTGGTTTTCTGATCATTATCTGCTTAATAAGTTTCTAACACTTCTATTTCCTAAGAGTCATTTTCTCTCTTTCTAAATACCTGTGTGGAATCATTTTTTTCCCCAGCTGATTTCACCTCAGAGCCCAGGTGTGTGGCTAATGCCACCCTCTCCTCGGGAAGTGTGACTCTATTTCCTTTTTCTGTTTAAGCCGCAGTCATTGCTCAGTCATGGCCACCTACCAGTCAATGCATCTGACTGGAAAATTAGTCTCCAGGCTCTAATGACAGGACTAAGGCAGCCCCGGCACCACTCCTTGAGGCACCTCTGAGACACCTTCTCACTGTTAAACCTCCTACTTACTGATAAGGAATCAGTAAGGAATGCTCACTTGGCTTTTTATAAAACACTTGATGTCACAAAGGAATTTATGACTTGTTTTTATTGTCTTCCCTTATAACTTCCCTAAAAGGATGGTCAATAAAATACCGGTGAAGAAATTGGGGTCCCGGGCAATAACATCAGCAAGACAAATTACCGTTTCCATGGAAAAGACTCGTGTGATTAATTCCCCCAGTAAAATCCTATGGGGTTGATCGAGTTTTCACATGAATAATAAAGGGATGGTGAGAACTCCATCAACAGAATCAATGGAAGTGATTGCTATTGATGGCCTTTCAAAACTCCACCAGTAAGCTAATGACTTACAGATGCATTTTCCTCCCGCTGGTACAAACATTTCTCTCCTTCTTATATGTGTATCTTAATTTTCTCAAAGGTGGTACAGGGAGTTTGAGGCTCTGGGAAGAAAAGTGGCTTGTTCAAAGTCATCGAGTGGACTGGCTACAGACCTGAGACCATAGCACTTGGCCCAAAGTGGGTGCGTGTACACGATGAATGGATGACTCGAGAACCCTAGTCTGGCATGCGCTGTTCTCCACCCGCATACCCCGCCCTATATGCTACAATGACCTGTTTTCTACTCTTCAGAAATGAAGGAACTTTTAATGTAGGTTCCAGTCCTGCACTGTCCAGGATGACAGCCACAGGCCACATGAGGCTACTGACTACTCGAAATGCGATGGATCCAAAATGAGATGAGCTACCAGTGAAGGTCAAGTTTTAAAGGATTAGTGTGAAGAAATATTGTAAAATATCCCTATTCTTTTTTCTGTATTTTGCGCTCTTCTTTTTTTCTCTATTACTTTTTTAATACTGACTACGTGTTCCAGTGGTAATAGATGTTTCTTTTATTCCATAATCGTCACGCTTCCGTTTAACTTGATTTTTGATGCTCTGAGTGACGGCTGTTCTCTAATTTAGTTGCAATTTTGATGTGACTGTACAAAGAGGTGAGCCTTATTTACCTGTGTTACCAGCTTGACCAGAAGTCCCTGAAAAACTCAACAAAAATAATTACCACAATAACTGACTTTTTTCTAGCACTTTGCAATTTATATAGTACTTTCACACGTATCATCTCATTTGATTCTCATAACAGCTTTATAAATGGGCATTACTACAGTGCCATTTGACATAAAGATGCAAAATCAAAGAGGCTTTCTAACTGTGGGGCCTTGTGGCTTTCAACCCCGGTCTCCTAATACAGGGCCTTGGCTCTGGTTCCAGAGCACTGGGCACCCAGGAGATGAGCTCCAGCTGGCCTGACCCAGGGCTCGGTGGTCCCCAGCTTCCCTTTCCTGCTGGGCCTCTGGAGCACAGGTCGCCAGTCGAGGAGGAAAGGAAGGATGTAAGGAGCAGTGGAGAAGAAAGAAATCCAGGTGAAGAAATGCACCTGTGATGTCTTGAAGAGAAACTTCCCTGTGGCACACCGTACGCCCCACTGTGATTCTCTTCCACGTGGAGGCACGCGAGAAAGGAAGTGCTACTGTGGTCAAGTCCTTCTTGGCGGAAGTCCCACCTACGGCTGAGCAGAGCTGGGCATTGCCATCTTCATCTGAGCCGCAGGGAAACTGAGCCTCGAAGATGTTAATTGCAACGTTCATTCTGTCACCCTGGGTTGGTGCCTCAGTACACAATTCATATGTATTTTTATTATACCATTTTTGTGTGTTTATTCATTAATTACTCAGTAATTACCTTGATTATTTATATCCTGGTTTCTTTGGGTGTGCCTGGTTTTCTTGTTCTGGTTTTGAAAATAGAGCACTTCAGGTTCTTTAAAAAGAATCATGTTTCCTTTTTTAAAAAAAGATTTTCTTTATTTATTTTCAGAGAGAGGAGAAGGGAGGGAGAAAGAGAGGGAGAGAGACATCAATCAGTTGCCTCTGGCAGATCCCCAGCTGAGGACCTGGCCCACAACCCAGGCATGTGCCCTGACTGGGAATAGAACCGGCGACCTTTTGGTTCGCAGGCCAGCGCTCAATCCACTGAGCCACACCAGCCAGGACTGTGTTTTCCAATAAACACATTCAAGGTTATGAATTTTCCTCTGAATATCACTTTTGTTACGTTCATGGATTTTGATTACTTCCATTGACTATGATAGTATCAAAAACCTTTTCATTAATACTTTCATTATTTTTCAGCTCTGAATATTTTATAATTTTCATTGGATTTTCTCTATAATGCATAGATTATTTAGAAGTATAATGTTCACTTTCTAAAAATAGTGTATTTTTTAATAGATAATATGTACATACGGTGCTAAATTAAAGAGGTACCAGAAAAGTGTACACCAATAAGTATTTCAGATGAGATTGTAGACTACCAATAAGTATTTCAAAAGCTACATCTGTATGATTCCCTTATGTGACATACCAGAAAAGACAAAATTATAGGGAGAGAGAACTGATTGGCGGTTGTCAGGGGCTGAGGGTTGTGGGAGGGATACGTGAGAAGAGAAAATTTGAGGGGTGATAGGGTTGTTTATACCTGTATGGTGGTGGCGGTTACCTGGCTGTATGCATTTGTCAAAACCTGGAGAAATGTATACTGAAAAAGGGTGAACAGCATTGTATGTGAATTATATCTTAATTTAAAAAAAAACTAAAGTTTCTCTCCCTTTTCCAGAACTCTAACAGCAGTTTCCCATTCCCTCCTCATACCGGAGCAACCTCCGCTTTAGCTACAGAGAAACTTCTGGAACTGTCTACTTTTTCTAAAAGCCAATTCGCAGAACAATATTCTGAACTGGGAATATCCTTCATAAGTCTCCCCATCCTCCTGGGGTTCTCTGGGAATAAATGATCTTGAACCCACGTACCCCCATACCTGGGGCTCCTGTAGCTGTTAGAATCTACTAGCACGACCTGGAAAGTGTAGGGGCTCCGGCAGAGTTCCGTACCCACCTCTCTGGGTCACTGCTTGCAATCCAGCCGAGAAGATCAACTTGGCGTTACGCTTCAACCCTGGATGTTGTCAGCTCTGCTACGAGGTCTCCAAAGTTAGCATGAAATGGTCGTAGGAGAAGCTTGCTGAGATAGCATGATTATAATCAATCACAATCAAACCAAAGCAATCTCTTTATTATTCATGTTCCTTGGTTGTGACAGCCAAATAATTAGGATTAGACAGGGAATGGGTGAGAAAATATAACAACAACAACAACAACAACAGCAATCCTTTCTTAAGTCCATACATAGCAGCAGATGCCGTAAAAGAAAGCCCTACTGTAAGAGGATTAATTATCAGTCTAGTCTTCACCTTAATCCAAAAAAGTACTTCAAGGTGCTGAGTCCTTGCTTAACCATGAAGTACATGAGGGTTGATGGAAAAGTGATCTCTCTAAGCCTCAGCTTCCTCATCTATAAAAGGGAGGGAAGTCCATCCAGCCACAAGCTACTAGAGAGACTAAGGGAGAGAGAGGGTAGAGATACCAGCCACAGAGATGGTTCCTTCAGATACCCATGGTGTTTGTCAAATGCGGGCCCCTGGCCTCCTTTTCTGCGATGATGCGAACAGCTTTCCATCCTAGTCCCTTGAGGCTCTCGAGGACCAAAAGAAAAAATCCATCTGTGAATTTCCCAACCAGCACCATACTAACAACCAAATGAAATAATGGATAGATGAGGACTCCGGGCCTCCTGAAACACTGTAATGGCATCAATACCTCCCTTGCATATCCACACACATCTTTCTACCTGGCTAATTCAAATCCGTCCTTCTCGACTCAGCTCAAGCACCAACTCCCCCCGGAAGCCTTCCAGGACCGCCTGATGTTCATTTGGTGGCCTTCCTCTGAACTCTCAAGGCCTCTCACGTCACGTGGCGATTGCCTGTTTGCTTGTCTGTCATCTCCTCTGGTGTGGAAGGTAAAGGTCAAAGTCTGCATTTTTCCTCTTTGCTTCTCATGGGAGGTATGGCGCCTGGCACAGCGCATGCATGTCTAAGTGTTTGCCGACAGATTCTGGCTGATGAAATTCAAGGTGTTATTAAGGCGTATCTCCCTGCTTTCACGAAGTCGTCCTGCATCTCTTGACCGGACATAGTCTTGCTTGTTCAGAACAACCCAGAATATTTTGTCTTCTTCTCTCATGACGTTGGTAGCAAGTCACCTCCCACTGTGGGCCCGAGGACGGCAACAGTACCCGGGCTGAAGCTATGAGGAGAGGGGCGAGGAGCACCGGGGAGCAGCTCGAGTGCTTGCATTTTCCCCACTTATCCTTTTCCTGTGGCAGCAGGAACCCATTTCAGAGCCGCGTCAGGATTAACTCAGCCCTGTGTTCATTTCTCTGGGACAGCTCTCTGCAGGGTTGATTTCTCTTCTGTAGAAACCACCCAGTCCATCCCACTGGCTTCCTATGGGTGACACATACCTTGGTGAACTCCTGGCATCCTCTGAGACCGTGGTTCTTAGGCCTCCTTACACGCCGGGATCTCCAGAGAACATTCAAGGGTACGTCTCGACAGCCGCGCTCCACAGATTCTGATTCGACTGATGCGTCATGAGACCCGAGCATGCCAAAATTTACCTGGTCAGAGCTGGGAGCCCCTTAGAGGAGGATAACATGCCGTTTAGAAACCAAACTAAATGGCTCCCAGGAAGCCTCCAGCCTCTGACTCTGTGCGTTTAAGCACATTTCTGGCTCCCTGGGCCTGCCGAATCTTAAAAGTCAATCCTGAAAGGACTGTTAGAGGTCCCCTGGCCCAGGGCCCTAATTCTCAGATTGAGGCCCAGAGAAGATATGCGATGTGGCAGGACCAGGACTTGAACCTGGGTCTCCTAACCCAGGTTGGGGCTTCTTCCATTAAGCCTGGCCGTGGAGCTCTCTGCACTGGGGGATTGGGTGGGGAGGTTCTTCACGTTACTTTTAAATGAACTGCCGAGGCCCAGAATAAGTATATGCACTGCAGATGCCCACATTTCCTGTGGGCTTTGGCCAAAGCTGTTCGTGGCTGTTGTCCAGACAGTCATGAGCAGGAAAACTCTAAAATCACTGGAATTGGGAAGTATCAGACAGGAAGGGGCTGGAGCCCCAGCGTTACCGTTTGTGAGCTGATTGACCTTGGATAAGTCACTTCGGTGAGTGTCCATTCTCTCACTGGGGCAACCGAGTAGATGGGGGCACGGTGATGCCAATACTGCCTGACCTGAAGCGTGAGGGTGGGGCCGGTTTCCTCTGACCCCTCGTCCCTCGCAGCCACCATTCCCGGTGATCCCTGAATCTACTTCTTTCATTCACCCTCTTCTCTCCATCCCCCAACACTAATCAAGTTCAGGCTACTGTTCTTGCTGCAGTGGATTATTGCCACGGTCCCCTAGCCGATCGCCCTGATGCTAGTCCCCATCCCTCCTGTCCACCCTTCTCACCAAACCCGAGTCTTCTTTACAACAGGGACATCTGCTACTGTCATCCGATCCCTTAAAACCTTTTGACCTATCTTGGAATAAATCCAGACTTCTTACCTTGCCCGCCAGGGTTTGGTGTCTGCCTACATGTCTGACCTCGGTTGCTCATGCAGGAAGCCCGACCCCCAGCACTACTCCGAACTCCTCTCACACCCACAGAATGCGTTGTAACTGCCCCTTCACCTGACTCTGCCCTCCACGAGGGCCACGGGCAGGGACCAGCTCCATCTTCGTCTTCATTGCATCGCCAGTGACAAGGACGGGACCAGGCAATCAGGAAGGCAATTTTTTTTTTTTTTGACATGTGGATGGAGCTGTAACAAGTTGTGGTGGTGATTTAACAGGACTGCCTCGCAGAGTAAGTGAGGAAACACGTGCACAGACCGGCACCATGCCCGACCCTCGGCAGTGATCAATGATCAGGCCCCCCTTTCCCCTTATAATTTTTATATCTCATGTTCTGGGTTCTAGTCCAAGTTTTGCCTCTAACCAGTTACTTGGCTTCTCTGGTTCTCTGTTTCCTTTCCTTTAATTTGACTACATGGCAGGCATCAGTTGAAACAAATAAACAGTAACAACAACACAACCCACAAAAAGAAAACCAAATTCTAGGCTTCTTACGAGCCTTCTTCCCCTCCCCCTTTTTGGCTTGCTTCCTGCCCCCTGAGCAGCAAGAATCCGCAGCTCCTCCCCAGCCCTTCCAGGTCTGTTGCAAAGACCATTTATCAAGCTATCAGAAAATATTTTATCTTCTCAAGTCCAAAGAAATTCCTCTGAGGGCAGGCCAGCTTCCTTAATGGGCGTAGAACCTACCAGTCCCGGATCTTGGCACATGGCAGCCTTGGGGACTCCAAGCGTCTTTGATCCAAGGCTGAGCCCTGCCTGAGCGATGACAGGACAAGTTTCCCCCACACCCTGTGCCTCGCCACGATGCAGTCACCCCGAGTGCCGCCAGGAGGGTGAGGGGGTGGAGAGTGGGCAGGGCAGCTCTGGCTGCAAGGGAGGCTGCAGAAAGATGCCGTACACACCCTTGAAGCTACTGTCACGCTACTGTGGCTGCCAACCAGGGACCTGGAGGGAGAAGCAGGCAGGAGGGAGACAGGAGAGGGACTTCGCCTGGCTTGGCCTTCCCTCTCCACGGCGTACTTATTCTCCCAGTTAACCTTTGCTCACCGGCCTTAGCGTAGTGTAAGAGTTCACAAACTCTCTTCTACAGAGCCTGCCCAGCTCCTGATTCTACACCAGACTGCAAGCTGGTGCAGGGGCAGGAGCAGGAGAGAAGTCAGCCACCGGCTCTGGGCAGGCAGGGACCTGCAGCACAGCTCTGGCACTCCTGGGCACCCTACCGAGGAGAGCCCATTCCTCCGCCCATGACGACTCTGGAGGCCACGGTTACATTCTCAAAGCGCAGGAGTCACTACCCCAAGATAAAGCTATCTGTCAATTTCATACGAGCATGCCTGCCAATTGCTTCATGGAATATAGTCCCTGAGGTCTTTTCTTCTTAGACTTTTACCCAGCAACCGATTGATGCAAACCTCCTTCCCGCCATCCTCAATAAAAAGAAGCAAGCCAAGCCTGCCTTCCCAGGAGCTTACCAGCTAGCACAGGAAACAAGGCAGATATACGAACAGCTGAAAAAAGAACTGGGTAGATGGTACAAACCAACCCGGGGTGGAGATTATGGGAAAAGAGTGATCTGAGCTGGAAAGAGCAGAAAAGTTTCAAAATAGAGAACACATCTGAGCCAGACCCTGAAGGAAGGGTTGAATTTTTAAAAAATTAATATTTTAGAGAGAGAGGAAGAGAAACATCCATTAGTTGTTCCACTTATTAATGCGTTCATTGGTGGATTCTTGCATGAACCCACAACCTTGGTGTACTGGAACGATGCTCTAACCCACTGAGCTACCTGGCCAGGGCTGGGAAGGGTTGAATTTTGATGAGCCAATACTTTCTTATTGGCCTTGTGGAGGATGGACGGCTGGGTTAACTCGACTTGGGAAAAACTCGCTGGGTTCCAGTAGACTGTGTTCCTAGTCTCACTGCTGTTTTGGACACATTAGTGAAAGGACTGCTGTGCTGCATGACCTTAGACAGCCACCTTGGCTCTCTGGGCCTCAGCTTCCTCCCCTTGGTTTGTAAGATCAAATTCAGCTCTGTGCCCAGAGCCTCCTTCCCTGCCGTTCATCCTCGCGAGAGACAGAAACCCAACACAAGGCCGGAGTCCCGGTATGAGCCCCACAAAGGCATTCCAAATAGAATTTATAATGGGGGTGTTACATTCCTTCTAGGATTAACATTTCATCATCTCCTAGGACTACAGTATATTTTTCTTGAAAGGAAGAAAGAAAGGAAGGAAGGAAGGAAGGAAGGAAGGAAGGAAGGAAGGAAGGAAGGAAGGAAGGAAGAAGAAAGAAAAAAGGAAGAAAGAAAGAAAGAAAGAAAGAAAGAAAGAAAGAAAGAAAGAAAGAAAGAAAGAAGCTGCAGATTTGTATCTGGAAAAAGTTAGTTTTAAAAATCACTACTACATTATCATTTAGGAGAAAATTACTCTTTTAAAAGCAGATTAAAAAAGGCAGACAACCCAACAGAGAAGCCCTTCATCAAAGAGGATATCCAAAGGGCAAAGATGCATACAGAAAGGTGCTCACTTTCGTTACTCATCAGGAAGTACAAACCACAGCCACAGTGTAATACCACTCCTTCCCACCACAATGGCTAACGTGAAAAAGACAGACAATAGCAACTGTTCACAGGGATGTGCAACAACCAAAACTCTCACAGGTTGCTTGTATATAAAACAGAGCAACTCCTTGGAATAATGTTCGGCAGCTTCTAGTCAAGTTAACGTAAACGTTCCCAGTGGTTCGGCAATTCCAATCCCAGATGTGTACCCAACAGAATTACATACGTATGTTCACCAACAGATATGTACTTGACTGTTTATAGCTAAAGACTGGAAACAACCCAGATTTCCTTCAAATTGTTGATTATTTGCGCAACTAGAATACTGCACAATATTACAAGTGAACAAACTATGCACAGCCTCACGGACAAAGCTCACTTACATCATGAGGAACAAAAGAAACCAGACACAAAAGGGAACTTGCCACAAGAGGACAATGACATGAAGTTCAAGAACAGGGAAAACAAATGATACTGTTTGGAGTCCCAGCGGTGGTTAGCCTTGGGGAGACGAATTAATGAGAGGCAGAGGACACAAGTGGGGTTTTTGGAATGCGCGTCAATTTTTTTCTGGATCTAGGTGGTGGCTACACGTGTCTTCGCTTTGTAAAAATTCATTGAGCTGAACACTAATGATCATGCATTTTTCAGGATGGATGTTATAGTTCAATAAAATTAACATTTGAAAAAGCAGGTTTTGCATTTCAGACAATGGAAAAGGATTCAGAAGTGGATATCATGGCTTTTTCTCTATTTAGCGGTAAATCATATTATTTATTGGATTATACCTTACATGCCATAAAATTCACCAATTTTAGGTGTAGAATTTGGTGAGGTTTGAAAAGTGTATAACGGAGTATCTGCCACCATAATGATAGCCCAGAATAGTTCTGTTACCCCAAAGGTTTCCTTTGTTCTCTGTGCAACTAATCCTGTCTCCCTACGCGGGACCTCCGTGATCTGGTTTCGAAATGTCGTTGTACTGTTTTGCCTTTTCTGGAATTCAGATAAATGCAGTCATAGGATATCTTCTTTCAAATGATTTCCTTTAGGTACGACCATGTGCAGCAGGCGAAACCGGGCTGAACGGACTGTGCCACACGGTATTTGTCCCCTTGACCCCTAACTCTTACACACCCTGGCAAAGTGCACGGGATCCTTCAGGACTGTTTGTGTCAAAGTGAACTTGACTGGTTGACAGGTGCACACCTTAAAACCGACAAAGATTATGTGAAAGGTGGGGGGTAGCTCACGTAGCCCCAAGGACAGGGTCAAGACCCAGGGAGCAGTGGCATGGGTGGCTGTCAGCAGCTCAACAGGAGGAAGACTTCTCCTCGAGCTGGAGCTGATCAAACCCTGGAGTGTGCCAAACTCAGAGCAAGCCCATTCCCTGTCCAGAGAGGACAAAAAGAAAGGCAAGATGGCTAGACTTTCAAGGTACCAGAGAGGCGATCCAGGCAGGAAAATGAACTCAAAGTCTTCGAATGCCTATTCCAAATCTAAATTCCATTATAGCTAATTGGTCTCTAAAGCTAATCATAAATATTTTTAGCATCAGGTAGGATAAAGGAAAAAAAGTGCATTTGTCCAAGGACATATTTTGCAGCAAGACTAGAATCAACCTCCAGCTGCTGGGAGACCAGAGATGCGACAAAAACACACGAAACGGTTATAACCAGAAGACAAGGAGCCTGCACTTCTTTTCTTCATCAATTTGATGAATGCTTCCAGGCTGTGAAATTAAGGAGGAAGTAGAAGAGATGTTTTTCAAGGCAACTTTTCAGCGTTTGCTAAGACTCTAACCTCTTCTCTCCGATTAACAGGGTGGATTTGGCAAACCCCACCCAACTCAGTATAACCCAGCGAACATTGGCCTGCAGGGGCCTCAGCTGAGGAGTGCACCGGAACAGGAAAGAGAACAAACGAGCTACCATCCCAGGCTTCAAAGTAGAATAAGCACCTGTACAAACCCCGTCCGGGCCAGCCCAGGGGGCTGCAATGGAGGAAAAGTGCCGACTCCGGGATCAGAAGGTGAGGCTTGAATGAATGGGCTGTTTACACTGAACCCTAAGGAACGGGCTGATAGCCCACAATGCACTGCGACAGCATGGCATGGTTTCAAGAATCTTCCAAAAGCCAGACCTTTATTTATTTATCTATTTTATCTGTTTTAAAAATGAGTGTGCTTATCTGAAGACACTACTAGAAAATGTTGGCTTTAATCCATTTTCTTCAAGAGACACTTAGTAGGACTTACTGAAAGTAATAATAACGAAAGGAGCTGGGACTCAAAACAAATGAGTCCTATTTCTCAGAGTGCAGGAACTTCGCTGGGGCTTGCTTTCATCGTCTGAAAAATAAATAAGATCGCTTCAAACTGGGGGTTTCCCTTGTTCTCCATGGAGCCTCGGGAGTAAGAGAGAGCAGGATGAGCCTCAGCCCATTTCACCCACAGCGGCTCTAGTCTTGTGTCTCGATTGGGTTTCATTTAAATGAAGAATTGAGCTACTTTAAAGTGTTACATTAAGGAAGAGCTCACCGAGTAAGTCCATGGGGTTGTACTGTTTCTGGAGTCTGAGCCCTGAATAACCCCCTCCAAGTACAAGTTCAGGACATTCTGGGATTTAATGTATTTATTTTTGTTTCTTATGACATTATTTCATAACGATTTGTTTTCTCAACCATTTTTTATCCTCAGACTTAAAGTTTTCTTCTTTTCCTCTTCTGCCTCATTCTTGCCTCACACTCTTCTCTTTCGTCCACTCTGTTCTCCCCAGTCGCTCCCCTTCCCTTTGAGGTGCGTGTGCTGAGAAGAGTGGCCAGGCGGGTCCAGCACTGCTCTCCTTAGACAAACCTGCCTGCCGAGCTGGCCCTGGGCTGATCTGGGAACTTAGATTTTTGGGAGGGTTCCCACCATTCCCTAAACGACAAGAATGGCTCCCTGTGCTAAACTCTTTGGGCGAACCATGCGGTTTATGCTTTCCTTCCGGGAGTCTGTACACGCAAGGTGGAAGGTGCCCAGAGAGCCGGCCTCCGGTAAAAGCCCTGGGCTTCCGGGGTCGGGCAGTGGCCCAGGTAGACCACGCCTCACACCTGTTGGAGGAACTGGGCGCGTCCTGCATGGCTCCACTGGGAGAAGACGCAGGAACGCACACTGGTTTCCTGCAGACTTTGCTCCGTGCACCCTTCTCCTCTCTGACTTTGCTTTGTGTCCTTCCTCCACAGGGAAATCTTTGCACTCCAGGGGCAATGCAGCCCTTTCTTCAGGTCCTCATCCCCTTTTGCCTTCTAGCCCTGGTCTCCTGGCAGCCTCAGTGTTAACTCTGTAAATCCTGAATTTACTGCTTGGCATTTGAATAAATTTGCAATGAGAAAACCCCTCTCTGCTGTGTCCCGTGAGTCTTGCTAGGGAATCATTGAGTCTAGGGGTGGTCTTGGGAACCTCTCCACCCCTACCCTGACACAGAGTAAGAGATGGGCTTCCCTAGAATGACCCAGACTCTGAAATATGGCGACAGTACTGTTGGGGAAGGAGGAGGCTGAAGGGGCCGGAGATGACAAATGTCTGGTGTCAGGACACCTGTGGAGATACGGCTGGTGTGAAGCAGCAGATCAGCTGCTGCCTGCCGTGAAGGGAAAGGTTACCTGTGGCATTTGAAGGCGATAGCTGCAATGCAGGAAGAACTGGCTTACTGGCTCCCTAGGTGCTTCTGGCAGTGCTGGTCAAAGTGAGGGCGGGAACGTGCAGCCTGGGTGATGCCTTTGGTTCCTTCTCCCTACCAGATGGGAGAAAAAAGGGCCCCGCTCTTCTCAGAGGTGAGCTTCAGATGGGCCAAAGACGTTCAATATTTGCATGTGTTCTTTCCTCTGAGAGGGAGGGGAAAAGCAGTCCCCAGGGGCAAGCCGTTAGATAAATTAGAGAAAAAACCAAGAAGGGAACAACGCAGCCATTTCCCCCCTACCCCTCCACCCCTCCGCCCAGCCCTGGCATTTCCGCCTGGATCTCCAGGCAGCTGTAATGTCGACTCTGCAATGATTATTTACTGCGTGGCGTGGTAAATTTGAGTATATTTGCAATGAGAAAAAAAAAGATGGGAGAGATTTTAAATGGCTTTTTGAGGCTGTGGCATCTGGATGAGGAAACGTGTTACAGACTTGTCATTTCATAGATGCTAGAGGGACCATCCCCATCAGGAAAACTGCCAAAAAAAATTAGTGGAACACAGCTTCCTTGCTTCTTTCTTTCTTTCTTTTTTTGCCACTGATGAGCATACTAGAATTTAAACTCTTTGAATGTTAAACAGAATAAGTCTCCATCCTGATGATTTTTACTATGATTTTGCCTATTGGAGCCTCTAGGGAAAGGCAGCTGACAAGCAAAGAGGGGCACTCACCAGCTGGAAACACACTTAACAGTTTTAAAAGCAGTTTTCAGTAGCTCGTGCCCTCCCCATGTAAGTCGTATCAGATCCTAACACCTTTACAGGCCAGTGATTTTCTTGCCTGCTGTGCGTGTTTTCGTGTGGGTCAACTAGAACTCTGAGAATGACAAGATATAGGAAAGCCTTGCTCATCACCTGAGCTTGAACCTGGTCCCTTGCCGCTTCCCGCCCCCCCCCCCCCCCCCCCCCCCCCCCCCCCCCCCCCCCCCCCCCCCCCCGCTCCCTCTTCAAGCACCTGCCTTTTCCGCTGCCAAAGAAATGCCTTTGGACCTGCTGGAGCCCTGAATTCAGGACTCCTAATTGCCTGGGCCAGACTGCGAGCTGGAACCTGGCAGTATCTGCTATGGGGCTGTTTCAGCCTCAGCTCGACCTGTCTGAACTGAAAGCTGACACAGACCCAAAGGGCACGACCTCCCCTCTGGGACCAGGCCAGGTGTGGGGGACTTGTCCGGAGCTTAAACTGTGAGGTTGTCACCATGGAGTCCGGCTCGTCTGTCCGGGTTACATTCGGATGTCCACAGGAAAGGGCTCGGGCTCTGCTGCGATCATCTGAAACCAAGCTACTGATAGGCTGTGTACTTCCGATAGAGGCTGATTGCATTATAACTTGGGATTGCTGCTGGTGGCTGCCAGCTGGGGGAGGCCAATCACAGGGCCTGTGACCCCTTCACCCTCTCCCGACAGGCGAGACTCTGACACCCCCCACCCCAGATGCCTCGCTGTGTTGCTTGTTGTGCTTAGCCCCCCGGGTTAGCTACAGTTTGCAACGAAGCACCAAGCACCAAAGGCCAGGTGTCCCGACTCCCCTCCCCTCTCCGCGTGCACACGCCTAGGGAGCAGCTGCATGGTTAGATGCCGCCTGCTCCAGAAAAGGCTGCTTCGCTGGATAAAAGGCAGGATGAAGGAGCGGGGGAGGGGGCAGTAATGTAAACCCGTTTTGAAAATTGTCGAAAGTTCAGGATTTCCTCCCCACCAATTTCTGAACACGATTATTTTCGGTTCGCTCGAATAAACCTGTTTTCCTGTGAGAAGGCCCTTGCGTACATCCCTTCAGGGCTGGCTAATGGTCGGGGTGACTTGAAAAGGTGAAGTTGTGGTGGCTACGTGGGACACACTGGTTTCAAACCACAAGGACCCCAGCCCCTAGGGAGGTGGGGGTGGGGCTGGGGGAGAGGCACTCAGGCTCTGGTTTTCAGAACCGTCCCTGACAGCTTCCCCTCTTCCTGAAGGAAAACCCCCTGGCTGCGCGGGCTGGGAAGCTTTCAGTTCCGATCGCCCGCTGAGCCTGCGATCTCAGCTGACAGCTCTGACTACAGGACAGCAGGCGGTGGCCTGGCTCCTGCGCCGCCCACGCAGAACCCCTCCAGATGCTTGCACACGGCACCGGTGTCCTGCACAAGACAGCCCTTTGTAACTGACAGCCTCGGGCAGTCCCTCTGAATCCAAGGACTGAACGGGATTCATTGGAAGGAACTGGAAGCCTGTGGCGGGAGTTCCCACCACGGGAGAGCTCACAGGGGTCCTGCTGACCTGTGTGCCTGGCTGAGGTCTGCCCTGCTTGGCGTGCACCAGTAACTGTCAACTCTTTGTTTCCAGGGGACGACGTGTGCACTCTGGGTTGCATTTCTCAGCCGGGGAAGGCCATCGGGCCAGCTGCAACTTATTGCCCAGAGCCCTGCTGTACCTCAGGTGATGCCTGGGGCCAGCAAAATGGCTCCCACCGAAATATAAGGAAAAGGCTTCTCCTTTGCTGACCTTGCTTTGTGTCCTTTCATGGTAATAAATCATAGCGGTGAGTACAACGACATGCTGAGACCTCCTAACGTGTCGTTGAACCTGGAAGTAGCCTTGTAGGCACCAGTACAGGATGAACCAAGGACAGGAAGGATTAAAGAGACTTGTAGGAAGGAAGACAGCGCAATGCGAGGAGGTGAGGGGAAAGGGACACAGAAAGGAAACGGGGCAAGAATCTGTGTAGCGCAAGGTCTGAACTCGGTGGCTACTGGGGCCGTCACACCCAGGGTGGGGTCCGGGGCTCCCAACGCCGTTCAGAGGACAGTCCTCAGCTGACACTGGCACCGCTGCCCCAGGGAGCAAGATGACCAACACGCCCAACAAATTCTTTACACCAGCTCACGCAAGCCTAGGAAGGACAACAGTCCTTTACAGGAGGGACACGGGGGCAGGATTGGCAACGCCCATCCGTTTCGGGGAACTCTGTGGCCACTCTGCCGGGCGGACCGGACGAGGAGCACTGCTGTTCCCGATTCACAGATCTTGAAAGGCCGCCTGCTCCTCGAGTCAAGATTCGTTGTGCTGTGTTTGCACTTCTTTGATGAGGCTTGTCATGATTTACCACGTATTCTGGTTCACCACGCCCATCTGTCTCTTCACCAGACTTTGCTTTCCTTAATGAGGCCTGGGCTGACTTTCTTTTTTGTGTCTTGTCTTTCTTTGGGTGAGGGAGAGGATAATCTTTTCTCATGATAAACTCATTGTGGGAAAATAATAAAAATAAAACAAAATAAAAATGGCAGTAATCCTTGTTTTAGTCGTCTCTGTATCCGAGATCCAAGAACAACCTGGCACATAGTAGGTGTTCAATCAATGATTCTGTTGTCAACGGAAAGGTCTAGTTATGGCAACACCTGACTTGACTCGTGGGGGCTGTCAGGAGGATTAAATGAGATAACAGATATAAATTAATTTTGTAAACGGCAAAGCACTTTATAGATCTAAAATATAATTAGTTCTAATTATAATTATGCATTCTCAGCTTTATATTCATTTAAGGAAATCTTCGATGCCCTGGCTGATGTGGCTCAGTGGATTGAGCACCGGCCTGCAAACCAGAGTGTCACCAGTTCGATTCCCAATCAGGGCGCATGCCTGGGTTGTGAGCCAAGTCCCCAGTAGGGGGTGCATAAGAGGCAACCACACATTGATGTTTCTCTCCCTCTTTTTCTCCCTCCCTTCCCCTCTGTCTAAAAATAAATAAATAAAATCTTTTAAAAAAATGAAAGAAAATCTTTGAGATGACTTCATTTTCCAAGTGAGCTGATGATCCCCGCCCCCACCCCCCGCCCCACTGCTCCTTACAGGACTTTGATTCTCCCATTTATAGATACAAACCCGAGGCTCAGAGAGTTCTAAAGCCTTGCACAAAGTCACATGGATGTGTTTGTACCTGTGTCGGTCTGTTGCTTCTCCTCAGAAATAAGATTTGACTTTACAGTTTGTTCTTACTTAATTTCCAAGTAATGTTGTAATGCTTTTAATGTCACCAATAGCTCTTTCCCTGCTTTCTTCCTTTTCGCTTTTACTTATCACACTTGTCACAAGCCCTTAACACCCAAAAAGATATGCTGTCTCCTTACTGGGAGGTGGAGAGAACCTGAGCACTGGAATCAGACAGATGTTGCTTGGAATCCAGGCTCTGCTTCTTAGTGCCTGGGCAGCTTTGGGCAAAGGCCTTAGTTTCCATGAGATTTACTCATCTGCAAGATGGGGAAAATAATGCCTACTCAATCAAGTTACGAGGATGAAAGATAATGGACTTGGAGCATCGAGACCAGGCCTGGCACCTAATAGTCACTCTATTAATAATAGTTGAGTATCATTGTCATTGTTACCATTATTAATCAGTTGAAACGGTTGAAAGAACAATCACCAATTTTGGCTTGGAGAACTCTAGTGAAACTGGTGTAGCAGGTCACTTGTGAAATAAACCTCAAAAGGTTTTTCTCCCAAGAGACCACAAAAATAAAACACGAGAGTCAGCAACTTCCACCTCTGCCATGAGGCAATGGGGAGGATCAGCAGCCTCATGCAAGTGTGAGATTTCTTCTCAGCATCGGTTAACTGCCTACCTGTGACTCACTGAACCCAGAGACAAGGGGTAGGAATGGCCGAATTCGTCATCACATCTCACGACAGAGTGTCTGTGGCCAGGACAGAGACTACTGGGGTGGGGAAGGGCTAATAAAACTTCAATGAAGAGAGTGAGTGATGGTCAGAAAGAAGGAATGCACAGAGGTGAAACACGTCAGCTTGAAATCACGAGTTGTGTCGATACCTTCACAACTCAGTGATCTCTTTAAAAAGAGGCCAATCCTTGGGATCAACCTGCGGTAGATAGAAAATGTGAGTGTAAAACAAGGCTGTAATGGCCCTGGCTGGTGTGGTTCAGTGGATTGAGTGCCAGACTGCGAAGCAAAGGATTGTTGGTTCGATTCTCAGTCAGGGCACATGCCTGGGTTGCAGGCCCTCAGTAGGGGGTTCACAAGAAACAAGCACACATTGGTGTTTCTCTCCCTCTCGTTCTCTCTCCCTTCCCCTCTCTCTAAAAATAAATAAATAAAACCTTTTTTAAAAAGGCTGTAATCATAACCAGAAAAAGCAGAGGGCCAGTGAGCAAGGAGGGAGCTCAAAGGTCACCTAGTCCAGTGATTTCCCTGCGGTCACATGAGTCTTCAGAAATGCTTTTGGGACTCCACGAATCACAAATTATTTCTTGCCAACAGGATGGCTTGCTACTTGAGGAAGCTATTCAAGCTTTTAATCTGTGGTTTTTTGCCCCCAGCACTAGAGATCTAAAAATTAATGTTTTACACCAGTGCCATCTTTTAGAAATAGATCTCTAAAACCCACAAAGGACAAGACCCATGGACATGGACAACAGTGTGGGATTGACCATGGGACTGGGGGGTGGGCTGGGTGGAGGGGGCAAAGGAGGAAAATTGGGCAACTGTAATAGCATAAACAATAAAATATTTTTTTTAAAGAAAGAAGAATGAATAAGAGAACAAAAATAAAACCCAGAGAGGGCCATTAACTTGTTCAGAGAAACACAAGGGCTGAGCTGGGTCTCCAACCCACAGGTCTTGCTCCCCCCCCCCACGCAGGAATATTAGACACCACGGTTCCAGATGGCCTGTGATGCCAAGTGGGGGGCTCTCCCTACCCCCAGACCTAAAGGAGGTCTTCATGGGAGCCCTCTTCTTGTTGCCAGGAGGTGAGGTCCAGAAGGGCTTTAAAATTTGGGGATCGGCAGCTTCCCTCTACTCAAACACAACCTCCTCAGGTCGCTCTTGCTTGCTTATGATTGGACAGCCTCTTATCCCAGCTTCCTGATCCCCGCTGCTCTGGCCTGGTCTTCTTTTACTGTCTGCCCTTCACCTTCTTGTCCCCCGGGCTTGGCCCGTGCCCAGACTCTGTGCAGGGAGTGAGAGGAGCTGGACTGCTGTCCCCTGTGTCATCAGCTCTCCCTGGGCCTGAATGGGCTCTACCTCCCAGCCGTGCCCAAAGGCAGCTAATCAATTCCTTTCATAATGGTCCTCAAGTTCCTAAAGCTGGAAGAAAATGCTGAGACCATCTAATCCAATCCCCTAAGGAAACCGAGGTAAGGAAACCGAGGTGCAAGAAGGCCATGTGTCGCATACAGAGCCACACCGTTAAACCAGGAATCAAGTTCAGGCCTCTTAATCCAACACCCAAATGCAACACCTAAATCCACCACCTTTCCAATAGCCACACCACTATTTGTCCTCTGAATTCAGCTCCGTGTAAACCAACACCCTCGTTTGGAATCTCTACTCTGTGCACGTTAGCAAAGGGAGAGAAGGAGGGTGGACACACGAGGAACAGGCCGAAGCCGCCGACTGGAGCTGCAGGGGACACGGGATGTGAGGGGTGCACTCGTCATCCTTAAGAAGTTTATAATCCTAAAGAAACAGTAAGACAAGTATACAGCACGGCAAACGTGAGTGCGCTCAAAACACCTCCCACGTGTTAGATTAAGGCAAAGGAAGTTCCCAGTGCTGCCGGGGAAAGGCCGCAGGGAGGAAGGAATGTTTAAAACAGGTTAAATCATTTGACACCCCCTGCAGCGCGCTTGCGGCGGACCCTCAGAGGCTGGACAGTGAAAAACCTTCCACGGCTTCCCCGTCTCTGAGGATGGCTAGGCGGCTGCTCCCTGTTCATCGAGACACAAGCAGGATTCTTCTAGAGTAGCGTCTGCCTATGCTACCCTTCCTTCCCGCCTGGACCTCAGGTATGCTTGGACGACAGCGGCTATACCTAAGACAGGTAGAGCAGGGAAGATGGGATGAGTCTGGTTCTTGGAAGGAAGCCAGGAGAAGCTGCAGTACCTGCCCTAGACTGCCTGCCCTGAACTTCTTGTTTCGGGGAATAAATTAATCCCTATTTTGTTCAGCCAGTGGAGCATCACCTCTCTTCTAAGCCGCTGAACCCAAACCTTGGTTCACAGGCAAAAGGCATAGAATTTCAACAAACAGAGGCAGAGGGCAAGGAAGGTGCAAGCCAGCCCGCCAGGATGGGGAACGCGCGGAGCACGCTCTCAGCAGGGCAGGAGCGAGGACAGAGGGAGGTGGGAAGAGAGGCCGAGAAAGGCCGGAGTGGGTGACGGAACGCCGGGGGGGTGGGGGGTGGGGGGGCGCGCACCATGCTGTGGACTTGGTTCAGAAAGGGACAGAAGTGAGCAGCTCAGTCATTCTGGGGGAGCTGATGCCAGCTCCTTGGCTCGGAGCACCGGTGCGTCTGTGAGCGTGCCTCGGCCCGGATGAGCAGGCGGGGCGCTCGCTGGTGAGGAGCCTGGAGCAGGAGTGGGCGGCTTATTTCCCGCTCAGCTGCAGTGCCTACGTTACATTCCTGCTTGCTTAGTATTTACACGGAGCTTCAGGAACCGCAGGACCGCAAACTAACTCACACACAGAAGGCACTGCGCGCACTGTGTTATTTTCCTCCCACCAGCAACTGTTGAGCTGGCAAACCACAGCGACAGCCCTCTGGCTCCTAAAGTGCGCCCTGCTCCGACGGCGGTGCGTTTCAGGCCGCGGCCGTCCTCACCAAGTAGGGTCAAAGGTGGAAGCAACAAGGAGACAGAGACGATATGCATATTTATATAGTATGTATGTACTTAGATAGGATGTGTAATTACGATATCATAAATACTTATTTTAAAATGTATGCCTGCACACGTGTACACGCATGATCTGAGGTCATTGATAGGAAAACGAAAGCGGAAAAAATATTCAACCTACGATGGCCCTGAACAAGTTTAAGAATGCCCAGGCAGCTACCTGAAATGTTGAATAAACTCTTCCTAGGTTGAACTTGTCTGTCTGTGTTTCTTTGATTCAGACACTTGAACTTCAGAAGCAGGGGCATGCCCTGGAAAAGCACTACTTCCAGGTTGCCTCCAAGTAGTTTGAAGGAAAAAAAATATTTTGAAATGATCACTCCCTCGGCTTCAATCTCCCCACCTACTTACCTATATACGTGGGGAAGTCTGGGCCAGAGAAAGGGGTCTCATGCCGCAAGCTCCCTGTGCAGCCAGCAGAGGGCCCCACTCTCTCCACACCGGAAAGGCCTCTGTTCTGAGTCCCTGATTAGTTCCTTGATGCCAGGAATCATGTTCCCTCCATGGTGAGGGTCAGTGCATGTAGCAGAGACTCAATAAATCTTTACTGAGTGGATAAATGAGGTGCTCCAGCTCCATGCTCGTTTTTCTACCTGGAGTCCCCCGCAGACCTGTCGGTACACCCCATGCCCAGCTGGAGGCCCAGCTGCAAACAATGGACGTTTCTTAAGGTGCCTGAACCGGCGGGGGTTGGGCGGGGGGACACCATCAGCTCTGAGTCTTCAAAGATGACTCTTCAGGACAGCAACATCCTAGAAATAACTTACATATACATCAAGAGACAGCTGAGTAAATAAATAAATAAACACTCGTAGAATAGAATACTCTGGCACTTAAAAAAAAACCTGGGAGCCCTCAGCACATACAGATAAGGAAAGTTCTCCGAGGCGACATGAAGTGAAAAGAGCAAAGTGTGGGCCCGTGTGTATGACGTATTCCTAGTTCTGGACTGGTGTAGAAAGTTTGTGTTTTCTGCCTTTTCAGGAACCTTCTAGAAGAGTGTGCAACAAACTGATGTACCCCTGGGGAGGGGCACTGGGAATACAAAGTGAGAGAACTTATTTTTTGTTACCTACTCTTCGGTACTATTTGAATGTTCACCATGTGCCCATGTGAGTTTTTCAAAGAAGAGAAATTGTTTAGTGAATCTTAAACTGCTTCAAAATAAAAAGTGAAAAAAAAAAGTTCTTAAGGAAAAGAAACACTGAAAAGGACAGGCCGCCGTACGTGACGGATGGAGGATGGGAACAAAACGAGAGCGATTATAGAGACAGACCCAGTGAAACGCAGCTGCCCCATGGGAGACGGTGGGACGTGGCCCCGGAGTGGCCGTGGGAATGAGGAAGACGTGCGAGAGAGACCTGAGCAGTAGAAACTACAGGACTCGGCAACTCATTGGTTGTGGAGGGTAGAACCCAAACTGCTGCTAAGAATAAGTTTGGTGACAGGAAGGATGGAGGAGCTGTGCCCTAACACAACGGACACAAGAAACAGAGACAGGATACGCGGTGGGGGGCACAGTGACTTCGGTTTTGGACATACTGGCTTGGAGGTATCTTAGGACCCTCAGGTAGAGAGATGACCTATTACAAATGGGAGTCTAGGACTTACGATGATAAATAACCACATTTACCTCATTGGCAGCAAAACTAAAATTGTAACAGAATAAAGACTGGCACATGATTTTCTTTCTATGCTGAAAAATTAACGCAGCAAGCCCTACGTCGCTTATCTTGAAAGAGGCCTGTTTGCAAGGTTGGCCCTTGGCTGGGTTCTGGAACTTGGTGGGCATACAGTTCCCGGCACTGACATGAAATTTTCCCTGGATACTAAATGCAGCTCACTGTGCAAGCAATATGGTTTATGCTGAATACTTGTTTTCCTTTCCATTGTGTGCTGCCGCCAACGTCTGGAATTTTGGTATGTGCTAAGCAGCCCCCAAGGTGAGCAGCCCCCAATGAAAACCTTGAGCGCTAAGCCCCTCGTGAGCTCCCCCGGTCGGCAGTGTTTGACACGGGTGGAGTCGATCCCCTGCTGGAGAAACCAAGCGCACCCTGTGTGACTCTCCTAGGAGAGGACTCTTGGAAGCTTGCTGCCGGTTTCCTCGGGGCTCCGCCCCATGTAGCTTTTCCCCCGTGGGAAAACAACAGAAAGGAGCCACTTTAGTGGGAGCTGCCCTCCCACCAGAACTGCCTGACAGGTCTTACTCTGCAAACCTTCGGAAGGTTAAAACTGGACAAAATAACCTTCGGGCTGGGCCAAGAGCAGCGCTGTGTTCCAAACAACTGTTTGCTATGACTACCAAACAGGAAAATAAAGACGTTCCTTGGAAGAGCATCACTATTTTTGCTTGTCTGTATCTATAGAAATTCCTTCCTTGGCGTATTCACACCCAGAGAAATTCCCTCCTTCCAGTCATGTAACCATTCCCCTTTCTCATAAACACCCCTTGCCTTCACCTCCTCGTCGGAACCCTATCTGGGTTTCTGCCTGAATCAGTGCTTCCGGAGCACGCCTTCGTGCATTCTGCTTTGTATCCTTTCCCTGTAGTAGAGCTAAGCCATGGTCTATACGCTGAGTCCTGTGAGTCCTCCCAGCAAATTACCAAACCCGGGGGTGGTTATGGGGACCCCTGGCACATCTGCCCTCAGGTGGAAGTGAGGGCAGAGACACGCTCAAAAGTCTAAATCTGCGTGGCTTCTCTGTATGAGTCACCATCCCTTCCTCTCCGTCCCATGAAGATACGATATCAAATGCCTGTTTGAAAAAGAGCCTACAGCTTCTCAGAGAAAAAGGTGGGGTACAAGTAAGGTGTGCTCCTATAGCTGCACCTGTCTTGTGGCCATGACTTAGC
>PVKM010012895.1:0-31041 GCA_004027735.1 Carollia perspicillata | reverse complement strand
TCTTCTGCTCATGCGTGTGGGGGCAGAGGCCAGGCCCTTCTAAGCTCAGCAGGAAACAGCTACTCTGAAATCCAGAATGCTCATCCAGAAGGAAAAGTCCTTCGGCGCGACCAAATCCTTGTCGTCTGTGATCTGGCTCTTCCTTCCTCTGTGCCACTCAGCTCCCTCTCTCAGGATGGGACACTTTTATGGAAACACAATTCCTGACTCAGGCTGGTGGGTGATTCCTGTTTTGAATCCAGTTTTGGGTCTCTGGGTTGAATTTCCTTCTGGCCAGGCTTGCGGCCACTCCTGGAGGCAGAGAAACTGCTGTGTGGATTTGGAAAGATTGGGAAAACAAAGGCAAACTCTAGTGTTGACAGTAGTAACGCCGGGCCAGATAGGAGGTTTCGCTTAAGACCTCTGTGCTGTGATTAGTGTTGTGGAAATACTGGTCCTGCCTGTGGGTGAGCCACCCCAGTGGGACTGTGAGGATCACACCATTAATATAACATGTTCACTTTCACTTCTGTTGTATTCAATGATCATAGTAACTTACATTTTACACAGCGGTCCTGTATTTAGGAGGCTGCAATGGTTTTATGAGCTCATAAGTGGTCATGAGCATGGACTTTGGAATCAAAGACTAGTTTGACTCATGGTGTCTATGACGTGTTAGCAGAGGAAACTTAGAAGTTATTTAACCCCATTGTATCTCAGTTTCCTTGTCTAAAAATTGACATAACAGTGCCTCTGTAACGAGATCAAATGAGCTGTTGTATTGTGCTGTGGTAAGAGTTAGGTACTCCAGTGCCAGGCTGCTTGAGATTGAATGGTCACTGCCGTTTACTAGCTCGGTGACCTTGAACACAATGCTTCACATTTCTGTGCTCTGGAGATGATAATGGGATCAGTTTAGAGGGTTATTGTCAGGATGAAGAGATTGCATCAGTAGAACGTTTAGAATAATGTCAGACATCTTATAGTACTTAATAATAATTAGCTGAGTTATTATTGTGAAAGTGAAAATACTCTTCTCAGTAGCAGAAAAAGGCTTATAAATTGTGTTCATTGTATACATGCATAATATTGATAAATGTACTATATAGAAACTCTTTTGAAAACCCTAAAAGAGTGTATTACATGGGTAATGACTCAGTTTTCTATTGCACTGAAAAGTTTTTTCAGGTTAATAAATGGCCAACTGTCAGATTAGACCAAGATGTCTGGTATTCTTCAAACTGAGTAAAGTTTAAGAAAAATGTACACGTGCACACATATGCAGACACACACTCATGCACATGCCGTATTGCAGGTGTAGACAGGAATCGTGTCCAATGAAATCAAGCAATCCAATGAAATCAAGACAGCCTGTCACAGCTCAAGAGTCTTAGAAACCCTTGGCTCTAGATGGCCCTTGGAATTCAAGGTCTGTTTGCCACAATGACTCTAAATCATCTGCTGTTGGCAGGTTACACTTGTTGCACTTTCTCCTTCACTGCCATTGTGCTTCTCTGCTCCAGGAGGAATCCCCGTGCCTCACCACTCCCACACCCCCGTCTCTCCTTAACACAGCTGCTCATTTCTAACTCCTCGGTGCTACTCTGGCTGGGAAGTCCAGCTCATGTGTATCATTCGCATTTTAAAATGCCTCAAAAGGAAGACCTATTTATTCTGACACTACAACTCAATTCCGACAAATTTGGGTTCCCAATGCACAGCAGGCACACTTTTTGCTTGATACAATGATAGATTATATAAAAGGAGAAGATTGCCCACTTTTGTGCATGTATTTTATGAAATCGATTTGAAGAGATGAGAGAATAAATACAAAACATTATGAAAACCAATATACTTCATATCTTTGTTATGTTAGAAAAGTTTTACTTTAAGATAAAGGGAAACATATTGTTGAATTGACTAAAATAATTTATGGAGAGAAAAAAATATATATATATATTAAATCTTTTGAAATCTTTTTCTGGGCCTAATTGGGCTTTGGGTCATAAAAACATGTTAAAACAAATTATAAAAGTTTCAAAGGTTCTTTATATAAAAATAAATTTTAGGATTGTGTCACTCAGAAGGATATTATTAAAGTTTAGCTGACTTTTGTTGTTTTCAGTGAGTTAAAGTAAAATGAGATTGATGCCACAGATGTTTTACAATTAGTGTATCAAAGTAAATACAGAATATGATACAATGTATTACCTTATTCTTACAATACAGAATTGAAATAATTTAGCTTTTAACTTTGTGGATGTTTGAAATTTTTCCATATAAATGGTGGTATCACAATGAAATTAGGGCATGGTCAGGAAGGAACTTCAGGACTTCAAGACTTTCTTTAAAATAGAAAAGCATGTTTTAAATTGCTTGAGTTTTCTAGTTTATTTGGCCTGGGAAGCTTCCTGAATGTCTTGTCATAACTACCATGTTAAATTTAGTTATATGTTTAGAAAATGAACAAAAAATGTTCACCACTGGCAGGTGAAAACAGGAAATAAAAATATTGACTCGGGATGTTCCCAAGAGAATTAAAAATGAATGAAAGGATTGTAGTTTCTAAGGCCACTGTGACTAGGAAAGTGGGCATAAGTATCTCCTCTGGCACCCAGTTGATTCCAGTTAGTGATGCCTAGAATTTCTGGCTATGTTAGTAACGTGGCGAAAGAGCTTGTATTGCAGGGAAATGAAAGAAAAAGCGCCTCTTAGAGGACTTTCATTTTTAGGATCACAGAAAACTCTTCCCTATTTTTCCTCTTTTGGGAACACTGGAGCTTTTTTGGAAATGCTCAGTCTTTCATTTTGATTCCACGCTGGAACAAAACGTCGGCACACCTAGTCACTGATGACATTGTTTACCTGGAGGAACAAACCGTTTTGTGTGTAATGTGACCCCAAATAGAATAGTTGAATATAGTGGTGACACAACCAAAAAGTAATATATCATTCATTTAGCTTCTGAATAGAACATCGTGCTACATTATTTGGAAAGAATTTCTTCAAGAGAAAGCTGTTATTCATCGAAGGATCATTTATATTGGAGTTACCATGTATGAGGCACTTTGTATGTAAAGAGAGAAAAATAGCGTTTAACTTTTTTAGGAAAGTTACACTTTGATGGAATTTACTGAGAGGCAATGACTTTTTCTTTCAGAAAAATATAAAGGCAATTAGCATTTTTTTGTAGTGGTTTTCAAGATTAATAACAAAATGCATCAGGCATTTGCTCTGAATGCGTATCGATTAAGCTATAAATCACTCAGACTATGTTCCTTTTGTTTGCAAGTACTGTTTGTTGAATCCTTGCTTATAGATGACATCAGGAAAATACTTTTTAAATAAATCACATTTTATGGATGAAATGGGAACTCTCAGTGCCTAGGGGAAGGTGGTGGGAGTAGAAAGTTTCAAAGGAAGCAAGAGAGTTAGTCTTGGACGTTCTTGAAGGCTAGGAATCTAAGAGAGACAATAAAATCCATCTCCCAGTCCCCCTTCTGCTTCTCTGTGGTAAAGAGATGCTTGGGGACACAGGGGCCTGGAGGACTTCACTCGCTTCTTTCTTGGGGCTTCGGAAAATAACCGTGAACACCGTGCCTGACCACAGTGCCAGGTACCAATATAGTCAAGATACCAGAATATTTGGCCCTCCAGAGAAGGCAGGATTTACTTAGAAGCCACTGGTCCCTAAAGAGGTTTTTTTTTTTATTGTTGCGAGGGAATGCCAGGGAGGAAGTGGGTTGGACTAGGTGGCTGAAGAACAGGTGGACAGAGCAGACTCCTCAGAGGATGCTGGAGTGCAGGGATGATCATGTAGGAGACCGACCACCAATTTAACTGCAGATACTTTCGCCCCCCTCCCATGACTGGACACCCAGGGGAAGGGAAAGCCAATTTTGAATTGACTGAGTTTATGCCTCACTTGACTAGTAAAAAATTCTAGTGACTGAGGAAAGAAACTTGGAATTGACTAACAGTTTCAGTCACCCAGCAACTAAGCTCATTTACAGAGAACTACATGTTCTTTTACACATCTGAATTTTGTCAGTTAGAAATATTGCACTCCCATGGGTAGTGTGGCTCAGTTGGTTGGAGCATCATTCTGTAAACCAAAAGGTTGCAGGTTTGATTCCTGGTCAGGGCACATGCTTAGGTTGTAGGTTCAGTCCCCAGTTGGGATGCATATGAGAGGCAACCGACCCATGTTTCTGCCCCTCTAGCTCTTTCTTACTTCCCCTGTCTCTAAAATCAATAAACATGTCCTCTGGTGAGGATTAAAAAATATGTATATATATTGCTTACAATGACTGCTATGATTTCAATGAATGTTCTCTATTACCTGTGTGTTTTATGTATAAATAACTTAGGAACATTTATTTGACTCTAGGATCAGCTTCACAGATAGCAATATAGACCATTTTATAAGGTCCCCTTAATGGATTATATGAAGAAAAATTAATTACCAGGTGTTGATATGCTCAGAAATATTTATATCAGTTGTTCAGAAATATTTATAGTGACTAAGGTTTTGAATAACAAATTCCTAAGATCAACAAAATACCAATCACAACAATCTTTAAGACTTTGTTTGTCAATTTCTGGAAATAATCACTTATGAGAACAGATTGGGTTTGGGAAATGTATATATCATATTTGTAGTTGGTGCTGTGATATCCTAATTTTCTTTTATGTGTAAGACCACTGAAAGAAAGAAAAGGTATGTTTTTAAATTAATGTTTACTTAGTTTGGCTCTGAGACCTGTTATTTAAAGTACAGTTTTGAATTTACATAACCTGTGGTAACTAATGATTATGTTGCAGAATTTTGACTGGAAGTTTGTAATGTGTTCATCCAGTCATCAATTTTCCAACCTTTGTTTCTTTTTCATCTGAGTCAATTTTCAAATATACTCTTTCTTGGCATGTATCGTATCATGCCTATTGCTGAAATTCCCAAAGATTATGTACTGTTGCTTTTAAGTTATTATTAAAATTTCATATATTATCATAAGGACCTCAGATGGGTGCTGTTGCTAATAACCTACAACTGCAGGTTGAAAGGACTATATATTTTTTAAAAAGCTCTATTTATACATCTTTGACATACAATGAACTATACATATTTAAAGTGTAAAATTTGATACATTTGTGATATGCATCCCTCTGTGAAGCCATCACCACAATGAAGACAGTGAACACAGTCATTATGCCAGACGTGCCATGTGCCTCTTGGCTGTACAGCCTTTCTGCCTTTTCCTGTCCTGGCTCCTCTTCTCCAGGGACTGCATTGAATCTGTAGATCAGGTTGGGAAGAACTGACATCTTGCCTCTCCATGAACATGGAATTTCATGTTCTCTCCATTTATTTAGTTCTTTGATTTCTTTTATCAGAGTTGTGTAGTTTTTTGCATATAGATCTGGTACATATTTTGTTAGATTTATACCTCAGTATTTCATTTTTGTGTGTGCTAATGTAAGTAATATTGTGTTTTTAATTTCAAATGCCACTTGTTCCTTGAGGTACTTTTTTTTTAAGATTTTATTTATTTATTTTTAGACAGAGGGGTGAGGAGGAGAAAGACAGGGAGAGAAACATCAATGTGTGGTTGCCTCTTGTGCTCCCCACACTGGGGAACCTGGCCTGCAACCCAGGCATGTGCCCTGACTGGGAATCGAACCAGCGACTCTCTGCTTCGCAGTCCGGTGCTCAATCTACTGAGCCACACCAGCCAGGGCCCTTTATGGTACTTGAAACACTTGTTATGGTCAGTATTTTTAATTTTAGCCAGTCTTATAGCTGTATAATGGTATCTCATTGTAATTTTAGTTTACTTTCTTAATGACTGTTTATATATAATATATATACATTATATATATTATATATAAAGTGTTTTTTTTTCCATGAAGTGTTTTTTTTTCTTTTAATTCTTGCCTGTTTAAAAATTTTCACATATGTATCTCAGGGGTCCATCCACATGGTTGGTGATTCACTAGAAATACTCACAGGACTCAGAGTCAACAGTACTCATGACTGTAATTTATTACAGTTATCAGCAGTGGAAAAAGACACATCAGGCAGTTTGGAGGAATCCCAGTGCAGACTCCAACATTTTCCCTGTTAGGAGGGATTACAGCTAACACATTCCTTCCTCTAGTAGTGAAAAGCGGCAATATGTTTGTAATATTTTGGCTCAGAGAAGCTTGCTTGAGACTCAGACTCCAAAGTTTCTATCTGGGGTTTGTCTTTGTAGGCACTCTCTGCTGACATGGTCAGCCATAAGTACCGAAATTCCAGAAGAAAATTAGGTACTTGCCATTAATCACGTCTTTTGTGCAATCAGTCTAGCAAGCTGATATTGCAGGGTACAGTGCCGTGGGTGGACAGAATAGCCTTATTAACATAAGGAACATGACAAAAACCAAGTCCCCAGAAGCCAGCGAAGGACCAACCCTGCAAACGGACCCTTCTGAAGATAGCAACCTCAAAAATACTATGTTAATTCTGCACACACACACCCTTTCTTTTATTTTCCCCAAAACACTCTGATTATTGGGGTGCACCCAGGAAGAAGTAAGGATATAGTAAAACAGAAAAAGGCATTGCACTGAGGGAAGCTCCAAGCATAAGACACTGGGTAGTACAGCTTCTGGGAATGTGGTATTTGCCTTGGGGCCGTACAAACTGAGATTTCAGTCAGACATAAGCTTGTAATACTATGTTAAGAGACCCACCTTCACCTAAACATAGCACCTTCTTTAATTGATGAGAGAATGAGGCTGAGAAGAAGGTGGGATTTACCAAAGCAGAGCTTTCTTCAGCGTAGTTCTGTAGAATGGCCCGAAAAGCCCAGGGGGCAACTTGGAGGCTAAGTAAAGAATTACTTCAATAAAGGGAGGCTACCAGTCTGACAGCACCTCAAGACCGAGGAAAACTTGGGGTGTGCCTGCTTTCTCACTCAGGAAGGACAGGACTGACTTTGGGAACACGAATCCCTCTGTATCAAGCAGTGTTACCATTTTGAATTTACTATGACTATATTTATTGAGCAGCTGGTCAGATTCTCTGCCCTGTTTCTCTTCCCACAGGGGCTTCCTGTCACGTAATAAGCAAGACCTCTCCCACATTCTGATGGCAAACTGTACTTCTTTTAAGCTTGTTTCTTAGAATCTCTCTCAGTACAAGTTGGTGAGGAAAGATAATGGAGAATACCTGAAAATTAAAATTCAGTCTAAGTGGGTAATGTACTACTGGTTTATCTCAATCGAAGAACAGGTTTTAAGAGCATCTGGGGGAACTGACTTCTGTCATCCTTAAGGCAACAATAGTAACTATTGCTTTTCTTGGCTTTTGATAGTTGTTATAAGACACTATGCTCAAGATTAGGCTTCCTGAAAACCCCCTAGAGAACAAGCATCGGAGGCATTCATGGTACCAGATAGAGGCACTGGCTTCGGATTTACATTATCATGTGAAAATCAAGGAAGTCAAAGACAGTTGCCTATTAAATACCTAGGATTAAATTTAACCAAACAGGTGAAAGACATGTACTCTGAAAACTGTAAGGCATCTGAAAAATAAATTGAAGAGGATACAAACATATGGAAGAATATACCATGCTCATGGAATAAAAGGATTAATATTGATGGAATGTTTTTACTACCAAAAGCATTACACAGATTCAGTGAAATCCCTATTAGAATGCCCATGGCAAAGGAGAGGGGAGTGGAGGGAATGGGAAAAATAAACAAATACATAAAAATAATAAATAAAGTACAAAATAAAGTAAGTAGTAGAGTCTGAAATAAAATATAGCTCCAGGAAGTAAAAGGAAATGAAACAAAAATAATTAAATGTTTAGTTTCAAAAACCACTTTAGGTTGATTATACTATTCTTTAACTGTTAAAAAAGTAGCAAGTTTAAAACATTATTAAAATTATTTTTCTTTTCCTGTTATAATCTCCTCATCCTTTACAATCTAAATATATTAATAGACCAAATCCCCCAGCATTTTCACCACTGCCACCCCACAACAAAAAGACACGTCCAAAGACAGGGCCCTCAGCTGAGAAGAGGTGTTTGCCCATCTGAAGTAAGGAGGCAGTTTTTTAAAGGATATTGCTCGATGTAGATGAAATGTGTATGGTTTTGAGACTATAATTATAATAACTACTTAATTTATTAAAATAGTTGCTTAAAATAAGAAAGAAGCTAATACCAGAAATTTTGATGAAAATAGTAGGTGTTTAGATTATGGGCTTTTACCTGTAGTTTGACTGAGTTGTTAAATTTTTCTAGGTCACATTACCAGATACCCACTCTAGAGCTTCATGAAAGATATATTTTGGTACCTGTATCTTTTGAGTAACTGTGTTAAAAATGGAACAAACACACATATGATTTCTATACAATTTTTCAGCCTGATGCTAATCATTGGTTGAGATAGCTTTATTTTTGGAACCTTAACTTTGTTGAATGAAGATACTAGTTTTTGTTGGTGCCATTATCGTGGCAGAGCTAATTGTGAGTTACTGACATTAGTTTACTGTTAAAGAGTCGTAAACTTCGCAAATCTTTCTGTTGTTCTGGGGCTGATTGCTTGAGATAAATATATTTTCTGGGCATTAAAATTAATATATTAAACATGATAGTATGAAAAATTAGCCCTGGTTGGTGTGGCTCAGTGGATTGAGCACGGGCCTGCGAACCAAAGGGTCACTGGTTTGATTCCCAGTCAGGGCACATGCCTGGGTTGCAGGCCAGGTTCCCAGTAGGGGCCACATGAGAGGCAACCACACATTGTTGTTTCTCTCCCTCTCTTTCTCCCTTTCTTCTCCTCTGTCTAAAAATAAATAAAAAAAATCTTAAAAAAATAAAGAAAAACTATATGCTCATATATAAAGGACATTAAAGCTAACAACAGAAGCCCAAATATAAGAATATTTACAAACTTTTGTATGTTCTATAATACTAAGTCATAGTCTGGTAATAATTTAATATTAGATTACAGATTGGGAGAAAGTCTTCATACATCTATTCAGCATGCAGCCACTTGAAAGATCACTTTCCTTTTTTTAAGGGAGACAGAAATGACTCACTGAATTTATTTAGTTTCATGAAACAGCTCAATACTCTTTGAAATCAATTGTGGCAAACGTAGAGGAAAGTAATTGTCAAAGCAGAGGGACAACATTAGTAGGAAGCACCGCGGGCATGACCATAGCTGTGTGGGCGCAAAGTGAAAGGAGGGTCTGAAAACTGCAGGGTGGGTTTTCTCATGGTAAACAGCCGCCCCGGACGGCGGCGATGGTGAGAATGTGAGAATGGTGGTCACGGCGATTGTATTAACAGCTACCATTTAGTGAGTGCTCACCAGGGGTCAGGTATTATTGTAAGGACTATTCTTTCACTAATTCGTCTGATCCTCAAAGCGCCCTAACAGATCAATATTACTTTTCTCCCATTTTTACAGACAAACAGACTGAAGAACAAAGAGGTTAGTAATTTGTTTGAGGTCACATACTAGGAATGGCAGAGATGTGAACTAGCCCCAGGCAATTTAGTGTAAATGCTGTATTTTAACCAATCCTTTTGTGACAAAGCTGATGTTCTTAGATCTCCAACTACCTCACATGATTGTCTCCAGAGACAGAGAAGTTTGGCGAATAGGAAGCACTCCGCAAACACAGACTTTAGTAAACAATGTAAGTATCCATTATTTAACCAAATCTTTTACCCAGAAATTTAAATATACATATTTATATACATATAAAGTAATGGCAGACACTTAGTTTTACAGCTAAGTTTTTATATCCAGGGTAGTGATATTGTCTGCTTTCTCAGGGAAGCCTAATGTGTGAGTTAAGGGGATGATAGCCTACAGGGAAAGTTTACTGGTGCTGGAAAGGCTCTCTTGCTTCAAAACCATCCCTAACACACCTTTCCGGGTGCTGAGAACTCCTCCACTGCAGGCAGTCCAGTACAAGAAGGACTAGTGCGGGCAGCATCAGCCTCAGTGTAGCTGGGTGTACATTCCAGCGAGCTGTACAGGGGGGAGGGCAGATGTGGCTTCAATTCTTTGCACTTTGAAGGTCCTTTCAATCTCTAACAACCGTATGGGTAAAGGTAATACTGGTTAAAATGCACAGCGTCTTAGGATTGGTAATATAATTAATTAGTAATACTTAGTGAGAATTAGATTCTTCCTCATTTTAAGCATTAAAGTAGAGCATATATTAGAATTAGTGGCACCTGGATAACAGCAAGAAGAGCAGTCAGAAAAGGTGGCGGAAGGGTGCGATCCTCATCCATAGGCCTGTTGTGAAAAATAAGAGAGGAATGGGGTGAGGAATCTACGAGCAGCCATTTGTGATCTCATAGCATTGCTTTTTCTGTCTTCCTTATAGTTTCATTGCCTAGCCCCTCCACCCTGTCTTCCTCTGTAAAGACCCTGTAGTCTTTCCTTTATCTCTGAAAAGTTCTAAGGATTCCCTGACAACCCCTTCCTCTTTATTATTAATTTCCTAAGGGAAGGAACTGAGTGGTGGAAAGAAAAGTAGGTCTGAGGCTGTTCATCTTTTTACCTCATATTTCATCCTGTATTGTAGAACCGGTTTTCTGGATCACTGTGGGTAAAGTTTAGGCGTTGCAACTTTAGGTTTTGCATAGGAAATTATGGATTCATAATTTTAGAGCAAAGTATGACTATAGTTTGGATCTTTTTTTAAAGGAACGAATTAATACAAATCTCAAGGTCTGAGACTTTTCCAGGTTGTGGCAGGACTTCTGGTTCCCAGTACCATGACATTTCCACTTACTGCCTCCAAGGTCGAGTGCCCTTCTGTGTGAGTACCAGCCTGGCAATGCACCCGTACACATGTACACACTCAGTGGCTTCACAACTAGTCCGTAGGCCTTCCCATTGTCTGCCTTCACTATGGAATAGAAGAAATGTCTTAATCAGGCCTACGATTTGTGAATGGTTTAAGAAGGTGGTTGCCATGTTGAACAGATCTAGTTTGTTTGTGTATCTAAGCACAGGTCTAAAGAGACTTATCACTATTCATGATGTCAAAGCATCCTGAGTGGCACCAGATGAAGTTTCAGACTAGGACACGGTTGCCTGGTTACGTTCCAATATGTATTGTAAGACAGCAAAGAGAGAAGGACTTATGTTTGTGCTTTACAAAAAATTAGAATGAGCATCTCCTTAAAGGCAGGAGTTTTGTCGGTCTTGTTCACTGGTGTGTGTCGGCACCCAGGACGCCGTGGGCTGTGAGTCCAAGACTGCTGACTTAAAAACATCAGCTTCACTGTGTCTTGACATTTGCAGTAAAATTCAACACTAGAAATATTGAACCCTATTTCTGTCCTCATTAACTGATTCTCCTCCCTGACCTTCAACTTATTTTCTACCATAACATTATCAGTTTTCACCAGGATATAATTAATTGTTATGTCATTGATTATTTAGCAAAATCTATCTTTTCCCTTTCATTACTAAATAATATTCTATTGGATGAATATATCACATTTATTTATTCCTTTAGCAGTTGATATTTGGATTGTTTCCAATTTTCAGTTACTATGACAAATGATGCTATGAACTTTTATATACAAATTTTGTGTAGACATAAGTTTTCATTTATTTTGGGTATATAGTAAGTCCTCAGTTAACAATGTTAACAGGTTCTGCAACTTTAAGTGAAGTGACATATAACTGTTATGGTAACAATATTACCATAGGCTAATTGGTACAAAAGTTAAATTCCTGTGGCAGCTCATCAATGTTATAACAAAATGGTGCTGAATGAAACAACCTCCTAAGAGGACCTACTTTGTATTCAGGAGTACAATTGCTGAGTCAAATGGTAACTATGTTTAAACTTCTGTGGAATCGCTGGACTGTTTCTGAGGAATATTGCACCATTTCACATTCCCATCAGCAAAGTCTGAGAGTTCCAATTTTCCACATGCACACCAACAATTGTTATTGTCTGTCATTTCTGTTACAGCCATCCTAGTGGGTAAGAATGATATCTCTTGTAGTTTTAATTTTTACTTTCCTGTTATCTAATGACTATGAAGATCTTTTCATGATTTTTTTTGTCGTTTGTATATCTTCTTGGGAAAGTGTCTGTATTTGCCCACTTTTTAAATTGGATTATTTACCTTTTTATTATTGAGTTGTAATAGTTCTTTATATATTTTAATTTTTCAGTTACAGTTTACATTCAGTATTACTCTGTGTTAGTTTCTGGTGCACGGCGTAGTGGTTAGACAGTCACGTACTTTGCAGAGTGGTCCCCCCAATATTTCAAGTACCCACCTATCCCCTTACATAGTTATTATGATTATGTGAGGTTTTTAAACACCCAATAAGTTGTGTGCAAAACAAAATTAATGTTGGCACTGAATTCTTTAAATAATACTTAGCGTTTAATGGAAAATGGATATTATATATTATCTCTGGTCAAATGTCAACCAATGCTAATTTTATGAGTTTATTTGGCAGGTCAGGATATTTTTTCCAGAAAGTTTTGCTCCCATTTTATACTTTAGCTAACCACAGAACAAAAAATATTTCCTCTTATTTTTGATTTCTTAAACTTTAGAAAAGAAGATGGACATAGGAAATAAGATTCATCTATATCCTTCAATGAGGATAATAAAAAAATTCATCACTCAACTGACTGAGTTTAGGAACAGCAATGATAGGATATATTGCTATCCCAATCAGTGGAAATTGACAAAATAATGGAATTTCCTTGGAGATCACAGATAACCTGCTTTCAGCTGCTTTTGTAGAGATAAAATAGACGAGTGATCTTGTTATGCTAGATTTGACCAAATAGTCCCAAGTATATATTTTCTTGTTTTGAAGTACTTTAAACCTGAAGTGAGCAGACTTCTTATTTCAGTTTGATTTTATTTTAAAGGTTGGAAATAATCCTGAAAAGTTGAAAGAATTGTAAATATGTACCTTATTATATTTTGGACATCTGATTATTCAGTGGAATTTTGACCTGAGTCTGAATAGAAATGTTACAATTTTTATTTTGGTCGATCAGGGTTGTATATTTATTGCAGTAAGGGCAAATTGCCAGAAAAGAGACATTTTCTTCTTTTTTTATTGTTGTTCAAGGAAAATTGTCTCTATTTTCACTCCACCACGCCCCCTGCCTCCCACCCTTGAATCCACCCCCTTTGGCTTTGTCCATGTGTCTTTCATACATGTTCCTTGATGGTCCCCCTCCTCTCTGGTTACTGCCATATTGTTCATTATTTCAATGTCTCTGGTTGTATTTTGCTTGCTTGTTTGTTTTGTTGATTAGGTTCCACTTACAGGTAAGATCATACAGTATTTGTCTTTCACAGCCTGGCTTGTTTCACTTAGCATAATGCTCTCCAATTCCATCCATGCTGTCACAAAGGGTAGCAGGTACTTCTTTCTTTCTGTTGTGTAGTATTCCATTGTGTAAATGTACCACAGTTTTTTGATCCACTCATTTAACTTACTGCTGGGCACTTGGGTTGCTTCCAGCACTTGGCTATTGTGAATTGTGCTGCTATGAACATTGGGGTACATTAGGTTCTTTTGAATTGGTGTTTCAGGGTTCTTAGGGTATAATCCCAGCAGTGGTATTGCTGGGTCAAAAGGCAGTTCCACTTTTAGTTTTCTGAGGAAATTCCATACTGTTCTCCACAGTGGCTGCACCAGTCTGCATTCCTACCAACAGTGCACTAGGGTTACCTTTTCTCTACATCTTCCCCAGCACTTGTTGTTTGTTGATTTGTTTATGTTGGCCATTCTGACCAGTGTGAAGTGGTATCTCATTGTGGCTTTAATTTGCATCTCTCTGATGACTAGTGATGCTGAGCATCTTTTCATGTGTCTCTGGATCCTCTGCATGTCCTCCTTGGAGAAGTGTCTGTTTAGGTCCTTTGCCCATTTTTTAATTGGGTTGTTTGAGATATTTTCTTTTCAGCTTTTTTTGCTCCTTAAAAACAGCCTCATTGAGCTATTCACATACTATACAATTCACGCATTTATAGTGTACAATTAAATGGCTAAGGGGAATTGCATAATATTTTCAAAGAGCTCTGCTCTTTTGATTTTTCTGAGGTATTAGCAAAATGTTGTTTAGCCACATCCTCAGCTTTTTTCTCTAGAGCATACTTTCCTGCCAGTGAGTCTCATAATTTTTGCACCTTTTGCAATGTGGATAGGCTGAGGATTTTCTAAATCATCAAGTCCTGGTTCCATTTTGTTAACAGTTCTCCTCTTAACTTATCTCTTTCCTCTAACATTTTACCATAAGCAAGGTGAAGAAACCAAACTGCACCTTCTACACCTTGTTTGGCTATCTCCTCAGCTAAATATCCAGATTTATCACTTATGAGTTTTACTCTCCATATAAAAGCACACACATTGTGACCAAGATCCTTTTTCTTTTGTTTTCCAGTAACATGATTACACTGCCTTCTGAGTCTTCCCTATAGTCATTGACATCATGTTCCTACTAAAACTCTGTTCAAGACATGCTAGGCTTTTTTATGTTACAAACCTCAAAATTCTTTCAGCCCTTGCCCACTGCCCAATTCCAAAGCCATATTTTTAGCTGTTTGATGTAGCAGCCTCCTATTCCCAAGAACCATAATCTGTGTTAGTTCCTTTGGCTAGTATAACAAGTTACTACAGCTGAAAAGCACATGAATTTATTATCTTACAGTTGTGAAGATCAGAAGTCTGAAATGGAGCTAAGTGGGGCTAAAGTCAGGGTGTCAGTAAGGTGCTTTACTTCCTGGAGGCTTTAAGAAAGAGAATCTGTTTCTTTATTTTTTCCCGTCTCCAGAGGCCACATGCATTCTTTGGCTTGATTTCCCATGCCTCAACCTTCAAAGCCAGCAGTATTGAGCCAAATTCTTCTCATCTTGTCATCTCTGTGGTTCCTTTTTTTTCTGTCTTCCTTTTTCACTTGTCAGGATCCTTATGACTCCACTGGGCACATGCAGTCATGCAGGGATACTCTTCCATCTCAGAATCACTTATATAGCAGCCTCAGTTCCACCTGCAACATTGGTTTCCCCTTGCCATGTAACCTAACATATTCATAGATTCTGGAAAATTAGGACTTGGATACATTTGGGGGTTCCTTATTCTTCTTACCACAACACTCTCGTTGGAAGCGAAAAACATGCTTGTTCAAGACCCTGTATTCATAAGTAATGTTTAGATTCTTGAGGTGAAAAACAGGATTTTATTAGAAAAATATTCTGCCTTTACTTTAAGTATGTCATAAAACAAAATCCATATTTGTTTCTAAAGTGCTTAACTAGCAAGAAATATTTGGGGGTGGGGGAGAAATTTGAAGTAAATTTTTAGTTTGAAAATTACCCAGAAAATTTTATTTGGAATTTTTGTTACTAAAAGGTTTTTCTCAATAAGACAGATTATTTTAATCCACATTTAAAATAAACTAGAATTCGTAACTAGAGTCTAATTCTTTAGACTTGTATATCTAGTGAAATTGTATTTAAAAAATGAAAGAGAGCACTTTTTTAAAAGCCAAAGCAAAAGCCAAGAAAAATTGTTCCCATCGGACTGGCACTGAAAGAAGGTAATTCTTACAGAAGAAAAATGACATCAGATAAAATTGAGACCTACAAAAAAGAATAAAGAACTCTGAAAGTGATAAAAGGTTTGTAAATACAAAAGATGTTTTTTCTTATTAAAAAATATAATGTAGTATCTAAAGATACTACATTATTTAACATGGAAATCATAACAAAAATTGTGGTTTATTACACAGGTGGAAGTAAAATGTGTGACAGTAATAGAGTAAGGGACAGGAGGGAGAAATGTAAGTGCACGGCCATAGCTTTTTACAGTACGTATTATGACGAATTACTCAAGGCTAGCATGTGAAAGCTTCAAGAAGTATGTTGTAAACCTTTGAGCAACCACGATAGGTAAAGCAAAGAGGTATAGCTAATAAGCCAATGATGAAGGTAAAATGGAATATAAAAATATTTTATTGAAAATCAGTCAAGAAATGAGAAACGAGTGTCAAACACTGATGGGACAAAAAATACCAGAAAGATGGTAGACTTTAACAAAATTATATTGCTATTATGTGTTTGTACATAAATGTATGAGTAATTAATGTCAGATGGAGTGAAAAGCAAGACCCAGCTATATATTCTGTTTACAGGAGTTCCAATTTAAGGATAAAGTCACAGATGAGTGAAAGTAAAAGGATAGGGAAATATATATTCCAAAACTAATCAAAAGAAACTAGAATACTTTATTTTAGTTTTAGACAAAGTAGACTTTAGAATAAGAAATATTGCCAGGAATGAAGAGTGATATTATATATTAATAATGGAATTAATTTACCAGAAGCCTTGACAATCCTAAATGTTTATGCAACTATCAGTTTAGCTTCAAAATATAGCAAAAACAGATAGAATTGAATACTATTTTTGTTATAAACCTTTAAGATCCTCAGTAGCAATTCTCTTACTATTGGAATTTTGAAGAATCTAAATTCTATAAATGAAAAAGAAGATGTTCATGCATTTAAACATGACTAAAATAGTGGGATTTGTAAAAACTACTGGTTTTTCTGAATCGCCAGAATCTTCGTCTTATAATATAGTTTCCATGAACTTATTAATTAAATTAATTGTAACAACTTGTTTTAGTAAAGGGAGTAGAAATGAATCAAAATCATACTGTAAGAACATTGGTTGAAAAAACAATGTTGAAACAAGAGATAGATCTTCCATTTGCAACCATAATTTCAAAAACTATTTTTGGGACCATCAAAACACCAAAATCTATGGCAGTTATCTTCATATTCATATCTCAGACATGTTCACTCCCTAAATCTCATAGAACAGAGTTGGCAGAATCAATGTGTTGCTAAGGAAACATACTAAGCACAAACATAAGAATCATCACAGGTTCAAAGAGTTCTGGGGAATTATTATAAAGCCATAAAACCTGCCAAATAATTGGAAAAATAAAAATGGAAAATTAATTTCAAGCAAAACTGAACATTTCAACCGACTGCTGACAGACTTTTGAAGAATACACACACACACATACATACACACATATATATATATATACATGCATACATAAAGAAAAAGAGGGGAAGACTTCTAAAGATCCAAGTAGTTAGTTAACGGTGGTGGGAGACAAATGTAAGCATTGAGAGTATAGCAGAAAAATTTGGTTTCTGGTTTCACAAAAGGGAATTTGCTGTAATCAAATTATTAGTAAGAAGGATGAGGTTGCAGAGAATAGGATCCTAGAAGCAGTTGAAAAATGCACCAATATTCTAAGCTTTGAGATTTGTTGTGTTTCTAGGTCCAAGTGAAATATAACAAGGGTGTTAAAGGAAGTAGAGACAGAAATAAGAGACCCTTTTAATGAATAGTTTTACAAGTGAACTCAGTTCTGCAGAGACCCCCTCTAAGATTAGCCAGCATGATGGAATTATTTTTAAAGGGTCTGGGAATGTACCAAATGGCTTGCATGCCAGTTGACATCACTCAAGAAAAGTGTTAAAAGGTGTTTTGAGGGTCAAATGAAGAAACACTTGGAAGCATACTCACTTGATGAAGGAACGCCAACTGACTTTTTCTGATGGGAAAGAGATGCTTCATTAACTTGTCAAAATGTCAGAAGGGTATTATTTCCTCAGAAGGAAAGAAGTGCTATAATATATCCTTAGCTTTTCTATAGTGGGCAATTTATTGAAATGCTCTACTGGGCTTAAAATGATCCCTTCTCTTAAAAGTGGCATAATAGGAAAATTGGTAAATTGAGTCGAAACTTGCTAAATTGTAAGAAACAGAAGTTATTTGGCAATTGAACCATTGCTAGTTCAGCAAATCACCATCTTATATACTGAGGGAAAGTTAGTCACATCCAAGACATCACCTTGGCAGCTCCATACTCACTTTAGGGATGCCGCCTTTGGACAAGTCATTCTTGGAATTTCCCATGTGGAATTGTCCCACAAGACCAGGGCAAACTTGAAAAATTATGTTTAACAATAAAAATTTCTCGTACTTTGAGTGAAAATATTATATTTGGGAAAGGTCCAAAGAAATCAGAGTCTCATCTGGCAAAGAAAGTGAGTGATTAAACTGTTACTAATTAAAAAAAAAATGAGGCATAACTATTAAGTAAAGAAAGTGATATTCTTTTGTGGCTTGTAACCTGGGTTTCAAAGTAATTCCCAAAGCATTTTATTTTATTTAAAAATTTTTTTTGACTTACAATAACAGAAATTTATTTCTCACAGTTCTGGATGTTAGAAGCCCCAGAATCAGGGTGCCAGCAAGGTAAAGTCCTAGTCTGGCTCTCTTATAAGTTGCAGACAGGTCTTTGCATTGCATCCTCACGTGGCAAAAAAAGGGCTAGAGAGTTCGCCGGGGTCTCTTTTATAAGGGCACTAATCACATTTTTAATTACCTCAGAATACTGTCACATTGGGGGTTATGGTTTCAAAAAACAGATTGGGGGAAGCACATTCGGTACATTTCACACTCTGGCTGGGGACAGACGGAGGCTGTTCAAGTCCAGAGCCCCGGGCCGTCACCTTCACTAGCTGCATCTAGCTTCTGATGCATGAATAATGTCCAATTTTACTCAAATGGCAGATGACATGCAATGGCAAACCTCTTAATGAAGATTCTCTTTACTTAAGCACTTTTGATACTGTCTATGTTGGCAGATCATAAAGTCTTCAGAAAAAATAGTAGCAATATAAACCATAATATTAAAAATGAAAGCCAGTGTTGACTGGTTACTTTCTAAATGATAAGTGGACTCTTAGGCATTTTTATTTATGTTACTTCATTTAAAAATATATGTTCATTTAATAAAAAACAAATAGTATATTGAAGGGATGGATGTTAATTCTATATATAACTCAAAATGCAGTTGTAAGAATTTCTTGAGCTCTGCCTTAACTTACTAATTAAGAGGAATGGTTCATTAGTTTGTCTTTTTCTTAGAAAAAAATAACAAAGTAAATAAAAATTTTAATAATTGAACCAAGCAAATAATTTTTGGCTCAAGATAAAGCAAATTTGTAAAAATTGTAAATGTGTTGATCAGTATGCTTAAAATAGGGTTAAGATTCTCAAAATGACACTTTGAAGGATAATTTTAGAATGAGTTCTGGTGTGCTGGCTAGAAGTCAGTCTTAAGGTGTTTATAGTTTTAGCTTATAAAGAGAGAGTAGAAGGATATTGGTATCTAGTGAAAATTTCTTAGTGGTTTTAAGATATGAGAGCAATTTATATCTAAATTTTTATAGTAAAGGAGAGTCAACCTTTTTTTATAAGTGTTAAGAGAAAAACTATGGTACCTATTCTGGAAAGGCAAAGTTAAGTCTATGTGATTTTAGATCAGTCATTTTAACATCTTTTAGCATCTTTAAAAAAATGTTAAACATGGATTTACATTTACTTTTGGGAGATGAACCAAAATATTAGTTTTTCACATGAAAAACATACATGTACACACAGTATACAGCAACTGTGAGATGCAAATGAGATGCTGTTCGAAAAGACTTGAGAACTCCAGCTTGGCAGATTTAATGTATTCCAATGAGAAAATATTTTATAAAGAAAAATTAGAAGCATCTAATGTCATTGGACTTCATTCTGCCTCCTGACTTCCTTGAAACACGAAGCTGTTACTTTAATTTTTGCATAACCAAACCAAACTTTGTCACAGTTTTTCATTATGTAAATGAAAGAGAAATAACATCTGCCTTCCAGTTATCATATGGAAACTCCAGTGGAGACAAAGGCCCCATGTAAAGCATGAGATTATCTTGCGTGAAGTTGCCTTGCAAGTGCCTGGCACAAGATTGGTTTACAGTACAGGCTGTTTGTTATGAATGTGCTCAGGATTCGTGTACAACGCTTGTCATTCCGTCTAATATTTTCAAATTTACATGTTGGAACACAGATTTGAGCATATTTTCTAGCAAAAATACTGACATTTTATTTCTTTAACACATTAATTATAGTCCAGGAGATACTAGTGAAGGGAAAAATTACCCACTTTATCAACAGAAAATGCACCAAGTAAATTCAGATATGATTCAATAACATAATAACTTCAAACACAAAAGAGTCATAACAAAAAGCCCTAGCTTTATTTTCAGATTTCTAAATTACATATTGAAATGGAGCACATATAAATAGAAACATCATGCAGAATGCCTTGAATTTGAGAGATATTTTGTATTAGGCATGGAAAAGTCCTCAGACCTCTGAAAGAATAAAATTCTGTCATTGCTCTGTCTTTTCTATGACTGGACCAGGCTGGTACGTGTTATAAATTAGCCCATTATTCCCAAGGAAGGATATTGAATAGTGTCTATTCAGTTAGAAAATTGTCAGTGCTACATCTTAGAGGAAGTCAGACCCTTTTCTGGGTCTCTCTGATATTCTGCAGTGTGCATCCGGTGTTACCATGTACTGAGTTTTGCTGTGTAAAAATTCAAACTCCGAGATACAGTGGGAAGGAGAATGAGAGGATGTTGGGTACATTGAGGGACACAGGGGTGATACCATGGAAGAACCAGTTTCATTTTACGAAGTCCAGAATCCATCTTTGTTAGGGCTTCAGTACACCATGGAAACGGATACCCAGTGGGCTAGGTCATTGTGTGTTAGTTGTTCTTCTTTCTTACATGGAATGTTTCCAAAATAAGTCTCCTCCATTTTTTCTGAATCCTATGGTAAAGGACTGGAACTGTAGTTTTATGGGCTGAGAGCAGTAGCTCACACTTCACTTCATAGGCATCTCATGGAGTGCCCAAGTTGTTATACCACGAGTCTGCACTTTGCTTCTTGGTCCAGGTAGAGATATTCTGAATAAACATATGTAAGAAAAATAGCCATATTTATATAGTTTAAACATTTATAATACATGTTTTTAATAGTTGTATGTTAATTTGGGTAGAGGGAGGATATATTTTGCTACATGCCACAAAATTTGGGTAGTCTCTGTTAGGTAGAATCTAGTGCATGCAATATAAAACTATAACCAATGATTCTTGAACTTGGGATGTGTTAATAGATTTATTTAATATACCCATCTTAAAAATAAATAATAACTATGTTAGTTTTGTTATAAATGAACTTAAATGTAATATATATGTCCAGATATTTTGTTGTTTGCTGTCTCTGGTGCACTGTGTGAATGTAGGGTTTATAGTTCATTCTCTTTGATGGGAAAAGAGATTTCTGTTTGGTATCCAATCTGTAAGTGGATGTCCAGTAAACCAGAACAATTGCTTTTGACCACAGATAAAAGAAAACCAAGGCTGCTTTTAAAGCACTAGGATGTTTAATTTGATGAAGAAGAACTCCAGAGGTAGACAGTATGGGGGTCATTCACTGGCTTAGTGATACCAGCAAGAACCCAGGCATTCTCAGTCTTTGCTCAGGATGTTGGCCTTGTCTTTGGCTCCTCTGTGGTCACAGAAGGCTGCTGTAACTCATGGCATCAGTCCTAATGTGATGGCCTTCAGGGTGGAAAGAGTGGGGAGGGGCAAGTATCAAAAGATACATATCACTCTGCATATATGTCTTTTTACTTAACTATTTCCTAAAAGCAATTTAATTTTTTTTTGCATTTTCCAGAATTATGCCTCATGGCCACCTTTAGTTGCAAAGAAGGCTGGTAAGACGAATTTCTATCATCTCTAAACTCTGGGAGCTGGGATTGTCTATTGAGTGGGTAACCAAGGATTCATATCAATTACAATCATTGTGTTTGAATTTCCTGTGTTATACATGAACATGAATTAACCTTTCAGCCAGAGGGACATTTCTAATATCTCTTAATACCACAAGAGCTAATTATACTGAAGCCTATCTTCTTCAATATTAATGTTTCATAAAGATCAATAACATTTTTAATAGAGTTCTATGTATGAACATGTTTTCATGTACAATAAATGAGTATTTTGCTCATATACATATGCATACATAAAGCATGTGCTTAATAAGTGTTTATTAAAGAAATTTAAGAGCAGAAACTGACCCACCACTTGCATTTGTCTGAATAACACTATAAATCTTCATTGCTACAATTAAAGCAAACATTAAATTCCACACTTGATTAATGTGAAAACAAAAATGCCCTATTAATAACAACAACAATTGAAGCCATTGATCACATGGGTGTATGAATCATGGAGGGTGATCCTCAGGACTGGAAGATAAATGAGTGTTATAAACGTCAAGAAGGCTGAAGCTATTGTAAGAATTTCTTTGTTACATACACACATACACATTCACACAGAATGGCTTTTTTAGAGGACATCTTGACCTACATTATAAAAATTTGAAGTAGAATTTTCTTGTGTGCCGAAATACACAGATGAACTATGTCAGATTGAAATTATACATTCTAAAACTAGAATACTGTAAAAGGTTGTCATTATATTTGCAAGGAACCTTGAAAATCTAGGTTACTTTGTGTCTTTAGTGCCTGTGATGCTGTTGTCTTAGAGAGATGAGGGGGAACATGGGGCACCGTGTGATTTTTGTGAGCGGTAGACATGAGAATATAGAAGGGAAATGCCAAGGGGATGCCTGGCACAGCTGGAGGGGAGGGGTGGATGCGGGCCACGTGAGATGCTAGCCTGGGGTCGGACTCTTCTGTAGATGAGGGGGTGTGCACACAACATGCTCTTTGGACAGTTTGTTTATAGATACTTGTTTGCCAAGCTCGTACAGTTGGGGGTTTAATGGGATGAAGAAGAGCTTAATGTTTTTCCATTTTAATATATTTTTGTATTTAATCTGGGATATCACACATTATCAGTGGTTTTATAGACAAACCCCATATTACTATTCTTAAAATTTGAAGACTTTAGGAGAATTTGTTAGGGTAAGTATATGTAATCCAGGAAGTTGTTTTTGATCTAATTATTGATATATGCTTTTGCAGTGCACGGAGAGAGAGTATAAAGAATAATTTGTGACTATAAGGGATATAAGGGAGAAATACTTGTATTAGTGTTGTAGATTTTAATTTTAAGATAAGGTTTTGAATTTTATCTTGACATTTTAAAACATTTTTTTAGAAAAGAGGCAACATAATAATGTGACTTTAAAAATGGTGTTTAGTGTTTACTTTTGCCCCCAGAAGATTTATGAGGAGAAGATACTTCTCTTCAAACTGTTTAATCAAATAGTTATGAATATCCATTATGGATCAGGAACTGTTGAAGGAGATGAAGACCTAGAAATGAACAAAATAGGCAAGGCCTCATAGACCTTATATTCTTGTAGGGGAATCACACAATAAAGAAATAACAAGTATGTATGTAGTTTGTCAGGTAGTGTTTGGTGCTTGTGGAGAAAAATAGCAGAGATTACTCTTTTGGATAGCTGGGTGGGGACTGTTGCTAAGGTGATCGTGTAAGATTTCAAAGGCAAGGTTCCTCACAGGTACAGGATCTTAAGAAGTTTGGGAAACAAGCTGTAAGCACAGCTGGGAGAAGACATTCCAGACAAAGGGAAATGAACACAAAAGTTTTAACTTAGGAGAAGACTTGGTTTGTTTGAGGAACACATAATTAATTTAAAAAATTGCCTAATTTAAAAATTTCTTTAAAATTGTTTAATTAAAAAAATGAATGAGCATATATAAAAATATGCATGCATGCCTATAGGTCTGTCATTAAACACTAATTCTTTATTAAAGCACTAATGAAAATGGGACTTCTTAGAGAATTCTATTTAGGTCTTTATTTATGGACCTACTTTGTTGTTATCCACGGATTCCCTTATCATAATAGATACCATTTTAAAGTATTGTGTGCTGAATATAGTGCTAAATGATTTATACACATATTAATGGTTTTATCAGTCTTAAAGAGTGAGATTTATTGAAGTTAAGTTGTGTAATTTTTTGTAGCCAATGAGTGGCTGAAACAGCATTAGCACTTTGTTTCTCAAAAGATGCCACATTCTAAACTAATTCATTAAAGCTCATATTGAACTTGAAGTTTTCTTATATTTGGTATCATGTACAAACTGAAAAAGATGTCTGTAGTTGTTCAAAATTTAGCCTTTGGTAATTTAGCCTTCTGTAAGTTTGTGAATTTATGTGGCTGTATATCTCCTAAATTACATTCTTTGGGACACTATCTCAAAAGATTTAAGTAATTTTTAAAGAAAAAAGTAGTTCTATGATCAAGTAATTTTTAGAAAAACTAGTTTGTATAAAGATAAACATGCTATTTGAATACAGGGCTTCCAAGAGTATTTAATATGCTAAGGTTCATTGAACATCTCCATAAAGTGAATGTCTCCAAATATTTGATTATGGAAGGACTGTTTGTGAAATACCTATTAATATTCAGGGTGTCCAACCTTTTGGCATCTCTAGGTCACACTGGAAGAAGAAGAGTTGTCTTGGGCCACATATTAAATTTATTGCAACATGTAATCACAAAAGAATCTCATAATGTTTTGAGTAGATTTATGATTTTGTGTTGGGCTGCATTCATAGCCATCCTGGGCCACATGCGGCCTGCAGGCTAGACACCCCTGAACAAACTGGCTGACACAGAGCACAGTTTCTGAAATGATGCTTTAGCTATTTCAGTTCCTATGAGCTATTTCCTAGGTCTGTATCATACAGATGGTCTATTATGCATTGATGAGATCACACTCTGGTTACTGATTACAGCAAAATACCTTCTCTCCTGTGCCGCCTCCATTTGGAAGAAATGTAACTTGAAATTAGGTGGTAAACTCCAACACTCAGGATTAGTAACATCTGGAACACGGGTGTCAAACTCATTTTCACTGGGGGTCACTTCAGCCTCGCTGTTGCCTTCAAAGGGCCCAGTACAGTTCTAGGACTGTATAAAGGTATGTAACTACTCCTTAACAGTTAAGCAAGAGCTCAGCGCTGCCACTGGTAGAAACAAGGTGCTGGGCAGCGTAAAACAAGGTGGAGAGCCTCGTGTTTGCCACCTGTGATCTGAAGCTTTTTCTCCAGAATAGAAATCCTTTAGTTTGGTTTGTGGGTTATACATACAAATATCCATCTCTTTCATTCCTTCTTACCCATGTTCAGTAGCTGTGAGTGAAGAGGAGATAATAATCTCTTCCTGTTTTTCTTCGTTATTGTTTGCTGTGTTACCATGTCTTGCCTGTCTGTGTGCCTTTTAGGTCTTTTCTACCTGATTCTATAGACATTGACAAGCCTTAAGTATGCCTATTTTTGTGGCCTCACGTATAATGACACAATTAAATTTGAGAATAAACTGTTATTATATCTTTGGCTTGTTAATGAGATTTCCATTCATTTGTGGTGCCTATTTGGGATTTGGGTATAATTTAACAGTAGAAGAGAGGAATGTGTAAGAAAATTTTTAAAAATTTGGCAACATCTTTTCTTTTGGCCCCAACTTACTGGACATCCCAATGAACCTGGGACGTCTTAGTTTCAAAAACATCTTTTACTCTACAGAGTTTTTCCACTCACAAGGTCAGCAGAACCGAAGATAGTGCCGTCAATCATTGTTCCATTTATTTCCATTACACACTTTCTAGAATTTAAGAGTTCCTGGGGACTAATACCATTTGTTGGAGCAAGTTGAGTAATTGTTGCTGGGAAAACTACTTTCATTTACCCAGACTCTTCTTTAGGAAGTGGGATAGCTTCTACCACCCCTGATTTTCCTCTCGTGCTTCTTGGCATAGCTGTCCCATAGTTCTGCACTGAGAGCCACCCGAGAGAAGACACACAGACACAGCATACTGGATCCTAGAGCCTAGAAATTTCCACAGATCTATCTGCTTTCCCTTATACACATCTTCTGGGAGTAAACCCCACAAAGTTTACTGGTGGGAAAATTCTCTTTATTCTCCACAAGAAATACATTCAAAAGCCGGAAATTTCTTCTCTCCATCAAATTCTAAGACTGATTCATACTAAAATGGTAAGGAATGGATGCTTGAGAAGCATAAGGTCACCACAGCCTGACACCTTTCTAGAAATGGCAGCTGTTGGGATTCCCTTACGGGTTCAGGGCAGCCTCTTATTGGCAGCAGCTTCAGTCATCGTGGATGTGGCCCTTGAACTGTGGTGTCTGGCTGAGTTGGCAAAAGCTCTCTAGGGACTGATAGCTGAGAGTTGATTTCTCACAGTGGTAGAGGGCTACAGTGCTAAAGCGCCCCCACAGCTTTTGCAAAAAAGTTCCACCAAGTCCTCTAAGGTTGTATTGGCAAAGCAAGGGTGTTGTGGAGCACTGCACTGCTGTCCTCCCACTGAGTTCCTTCTCATTCATTAAACTGTAGAATGTTTGAGCTGGAAAAAACATCCCTAAGCTCAACTCCTTATTTTGCTGTTGTGAAATATGAGCCTCGGGGTTAAACCAAGCCTGGGAGTTTTTACCTCTACTCTCCCTTCTTCCTCAAGTCCAAAGGCATTTCTACAACTTATATTTGTCTCAAAATGCTCTGACCATGAGCCCTGCCACAAGACTTAAGTTTTTTGCTGTGAGTAAAGGAAACTGACTGTGACTGAGCTAAGTGAGGGAAAGACATAGACTGGGGATATCGTGGATTGTTCAGAGAATTAAAAGATTTGAAAAATCAGAACTTGGGAAACTGCAGGGACCTCAACCTCAGACACTTGAGGCTCAAGGCTTTGAGTGTTGCTTTCTGCCACCAGGGGTTTCCTCTTTAGAGTTAAAATCTCAAAGAAACACCTGATCAGCTGCTCTCAGTTCATGGGTCCACCTCCATGTAAGTGTTTGTATGTGAGAGAAGGAGCACACCTCATTTTATTTTGTGAGGGTGATTTCGTATGACTGACCACACCAGCTGAACCACGTGGCATGGGCAGGCAGGACGCAGCTTGCTCAGAAGAGGCGGGGGGAGGTACTGCCTGTTGATGCCCAAGGGAGAGGATGGAGTGCTGGTGCTCAAATCCAGACTTCTGTGCTGCTGACACATAATTCAAACGGCATTAGAGGGGTAACCCAGATGGAAAATGGTTGCTAAACCCACTGTCCTCTGGAGGTGGCCCTCTCTTCTCTTCACTTCCATTTCCTCCTCTTTGCTTTTCCTCACCCCTCTTTTTCAGGTTCAGTCAAAACAGAGAAAGGTGTCACCTCCCCTTCCTCCATTACCAATATAAGCACATCAGGGTAGAGGCTGCAGTGGAGAGCAGGGTCAGGAGTGTGTGCCTGGCAAGTACAGATTATTTCTTCCAGAAGCCAAAGCACAGTGATGGGGTGGCCTCGGTGGATTTCTGCATCGTGAGCGCCTGTGTCCCTCCCTCATGCCCTGCCTCTCTCTGTGTCCAGGCCCTTCGGTGCAGCACACGAAGAGTCAGGTGCAAGTACTGTCCTGTCATTCCGCTGTCACTCTGACTGGAGGAGCAATTTTGATTTGAAAACACAGACATTGCTTAGGTGATGAGGTTCTGTTTTGGCCTTTGTTAGTGAATTGTTTAGTAATTGCCATTATTGTTTTACCAAAAGTTAAACTCTTGGAAAAATGCTCTATTAGCCTTGAGATAATGTGTTTTAATGTTTAGGTCTTTGTCTTACTAAGATTGAAAAAATCTAATGATAGAATCCCTTGAAAAAATTTAAAGGCAATTTAAAATGTAAGGGGAACAAAGTACTTGTTTAAAGAAAGGCAATTGGAGTATTCTTCCTAGAATATATACTGAACTACTCGGAGTTGCTTTCCTTTAAAATATATTACATAGAGGGGACAATTAATATTGACTAACTGTCTTAGACCTATATGAGATCAGGCCGTAAATTTTTATCTTTTTTCCCCTCTGTTTTCTAAGATTAGATGGGCCATTAGAGAAAAAGTTTGCCCTCTGCCAAAAGGAATCTAAGGGACATGGTGGATCATTATCATGTAAGTGTAGTGTTCTACATTAAAGTCTTTCATTCCTTTAAATAGTTTATAAGCTTGAGTAAAATAACATGTACTCATTTAGGAATTCAAACATTATGAAGTATTCAAAAGAAATGCTGCTGGTCAGATCTGAGAGTTGAACATTTATTCACTTGTTGAATTCATTTAATTATCTGTGTGGGCATTTTAACACAGTAGACTTACAAAGTGATAGCCATAAAAACAAAATGTGCATATACTGATTTCTTCTTTTTTTATTGAGATAAAATTCATACAACATAAAATTCACCATTTTAACCATTTTAAAGTGTAGCCTACCATGGATTTTAATATATAAGTGATATTGTGCAACTATCACCATTAATTCTAGAAAGTTTTTACTAAAAAAAACCCTATTCCTAATTATCCCCTCCCCCATCCCCTAGCAACCATGGGTTTACTTTCTGTCCCTGTGCATTTCCCTAATCTGAACATTTTATTTATATAGAACCATACAATGTGTTGCCTTTTGTGTCTATTCTTTAACTTAGCATAATACAATAGTTTCAAAGTTTATTTATGTTGTGGCATGTATCAGTACTTTATTAATTTTTATGGCTGAATAATATTCCATTTGTATGCATTACATTTTGCTTGTTTATAAGTCGATGGACATTTAAGTTGTTTCCACTTTTTGCAGTCACAAATACTGCTGCTATAAGATTTTGTGTGAACAACTTTTTAGTTCTCTGTGGCATGTACCTGGCTGCAGAATCGCTGGGTCATATGGTAACTCTGTCTTTAACTTTTTGAGGAACTGTCAGATTCCACAGTGGCCATGCCATTTTACATTCCCACCCACAATGTATGAGGGTTCCAATTTCTCTATAATCTCTCCAACTCTTGTGATTTTACATTTTAAAAAGAAATTATAGTCATCTTGGGTAGTATCTCATTGTGGTTTTGATTTGCATTTTCTTCATAACTAGTGATGATGAGTATATACTAAGTTTTAATCTACACTTTTATGCTGGAGAAGCTCAGCAACAAATGCCATTGAACAGAAAACTCAATCAGTATATACAAATTAACATTAGGATACAACTTTCTTGTCTGTGTGCTAAAAGAAATTCATGTGCGTATTTCATAATGACCTCCAGTTACCTAGGAAAATAGTTTCATGGGGAATGGAAGTGGGTTGTAGTATCTAGGATTCTAGGGTGGCTGTGACATAGACCTAAACCCTTTCTGAGGGGAAACGGGCCTTTCAGGAATTGTTAAAAGCCATTTGAATACTACATGTAAGAAGTGTCCTCTATAAGAAGTGAACTGGATGATTGCCTTCAGTAACCCTGACCTCCTGATCGTGAACCATTTTTCTCTTCTGCAGTGCCCCATTTCTCCTTCCTATGAGGTCCTCAGGCATCCAGGGTACCTGGTTTCTCTATTTTTCTCCTTTCTAAGTTTAGTCTTCCAAGAAAATTTGATGGCTTTAACCTACATGTTAATGTGGAGGTAATCAATTGTGTTCCAAGAACAAAACAAGAAAAAGTCAGTGAAATAGTGTAGTTTGCTGCTTATATGAACTCCATCTCCTTTGCTTGTATTCTTTGTGTTCTCTGTATGGTCTCTCTCTCTCTCTTTCTTCTGTTCCTGACTGGATGTACACTGGCACCTGACTTTTCTTTCTGTTCTGAGTGTAAGTGTTACGTTCAAATACGGACCCTGAAACTGTGGTCTAAAAATCTTTTGTGGAGGTGTTTAAAGTAATAGCAAATACATGCTAAGTGGTTTCCTTCATAAGACTACCTTAGGGTTTTCGAAGATGGATTCTGTGAGGCTGTTTTGGCTGTTTTATTTCTCCCTTTCTGTTACTTGTTTCCTTTTGGATATGTGACACCTGGTATTTGATTCCAAATCTCCCAATGACCTCAGTTTTTAAAAACATCTAATAGTGTGAACTTTTTACAGTTCACACTTTTATGAAGCAGGCAATTTAGATTATAAATCAGGAGAGTTTAAGCTAGGGAAACGGAGACAAAGCTGAGATGGTTTGATGTTCCAGGGAAACATTTGCTGTGCTGTCAGCTGACCGATCTTAGATCTCTTTTGAGTTCCATGAAATTTACAGTGTTAATTACCTCCTAAAATTTCTTTTTTACTTACTGATTTTTAGAGAGAGAGAGAGGGGGAGAGAGAGAAAAAAACACATCAATCTGTCATTCCACCTATTTATGCATTCACTGGCTGATCTTGTATGTGCCTCCACCAGGGATTGAACCTGCAACCTTGGTGTATGGGAACACGCTCTAACCAGCTGAGCTACCCAATCAAGTCACTGCCTGTACTTTCAAGAAGCAATTATATATAGATCCGGAGTGGCACTCTTGAATGAACAGCACACTTTCCAGATCTAACAGAAGAGTGCTTCTTGTCTTTTAACTACATTGTCCCTTCAAGATGCATCTGAGTTGTGATAAATGTTATTTTGGGGCTTTAGAGTAATGTGTTTTCCTATCTTTGTACTTACTTATAACTCCCATATTAAATAGAATACCAACACTGTTTATTTTTCCTAAATCAGCTATAAGCCAGTCATTTATGTGCTATTGCTGATTTGGTTATCTTATTCCACTGCCTCTTTGCTATTGGTATTTGATAATCTCAATATAGTTAGTTTTGGGAAGGTTCATTTTTTTCTGAGAAGGAAAAAAGAATGCTAATAACTGATTTAAGGAAACTGTATTTAAGTATTATTATTTATAGCAACAATTTTTTGTTTTATCTTACACCGTTGTTAGGCCAATACTGCCTGGTATTGTGTTTCTATTCTCTACACTCTTATCCAGGAAACTTCCAGCTTTTACTGTGATTATTATTATGAAAGAAATAATAATGATGATTTGACTCATTAATTCTTCATTAAATGAATTCAGAAAAAAAATTGAGTAGCCTAAGTAAATCATGTTTGAACAATTTAGAATGTTTATCTCCAAGGAAAAGAAAATAAAATCCTTTGACAATAATTTACAGGTTGTGTGAAGAAGTTGCTATGAGTAACAGATTGGCACATGAAAATTTTATTTTCTCAAGGGTTGTACCTCCTCCCAGATTTCTGCATGTGTTTCTT